>LPNX010204274.1:282609-368148 GCA_001517045.1 Pseudotsuga menziesii | reverse complement strand
TCAGGAAATTCATTGAGGAAGAGGGAAAAACAGTAAGGAAGTTGTTTGAGAGGAATGCTGCAGTAACTTGGTTATTTACAGCTTTTTAGCTGGGAGAACTTGCTGACAAGTTCTGGGTTAATATTGAGTTTGAAGAGCTGCTGTCTGAGCACTCTCCAGGAGTTGGTAGGGAGGAACGGCCTACCATTGTTGTTGTTGTCCACATCTTAAACAGGTTCTAACATTTGACTGTCTATGATTTTAATAAACTGTAAATGGTAGAATGTTATGATATGAATTTTTTACTGGTTTAGTGAATTAGATGTTATTAGTTCATCAGTATTAGAATCTGTTGATGAGAAATAATGACCCTCTGTGTTTTTCCACCTCTGGGTTTTACCAGACAGTACTCTAGCACATGGGTAGAATTATAAAAGATGTATGATGAGATTATAGAATAGTAAATTGTTCTTTGTTTAATATCAGAAGAAATTATCTATTTTTGCTGACAGCTGCTTATATTCATAGGTAAAAACTTTTCCTTCGAACAATCTATCCTTCTCAGTAAGCCTATTTTAATGGAAAAGAATAGATAGAAGAATGTGAAAGTTGTGCTAAGAAAGGATAGAATAAGTGTATCTGCTGTAAACCTTATAATTGTTTTCTTCCAGTTTGAAAGAATCTAACTTCTTATGCAGAAAAGACAACACTGATAGTAGAAGTAAATAATTGTGATTCAGTTTCTACAGTTAAGACCTGACGATGTTAGTCTGTATTTATGGTTTAGGATACAGTTATTTATTTACTAATTCTTCTTTTATTTTCAGTTGAGCTCAAATAGATTACAGAGCTGTTAACCTCTTTCTTAACTAGTAACTGAAGGTTATTTTTAGATATATATATATATATATATATATATATATATATATATATAAATGAGTGTATAAGATAAAACTTAAGTAGTACTGTATGTATTTTATATACATATATACAAGCATCATAGCTAACAGGATGTTATAGATTTAAAACTAACCATGGAAACATTGGTATACACAAAAGAAATAATATCTTTATTATATTAATGACAATAAACTTATATTACTTACAATATAGAAGTAATACTAATGTTACACATAAGGTAATAATCTCTTTATAGTAATTATGCAAAGTAAATAACAATACATGAGAACCTTATAATTAAAGAAATAAAATGAGAATATAAAGACCCTACTTAAATAAAAGGGTATAAAGTATAAGTTAAAAATTATACTTCTTAATAATTAGTAAATCAGGGTAACAAGTCTGGACAGCACCCTGGACAGTAAATCTAATTAACAGTAAGTATTAGAAAATACTTAAACTTCAGATTAATTTTAAACGGAGAATTAGCTTTTGTTACTTTGCATAAATATAAAAGAACCTAAGCAGAATTAATAACAAAAGTAATAATTATTACAGAGAGAATAACACACTGGTTATAATCAGTGATATGGATATCCTATTAATTTCTGTTTATAAATTTATATTATTTGGATATTACAGTATTTATTTATCTTCTCTCATTAGCATAGTTTTCAGTATAAAAACCTGTAACCTATTCGTACAGTCAAAGACTTTTGACTGTCATTAAAAAACCTTAAAAGATGATATAGTTTACCAATGTAACGAAATAAATTTCAGTATTATAACATAAACCAAGACTATTGCAAGAAAATAACATTAACAACTATGCTGTTAATTTAAGGGTAAAAACCCTAGCATCCCAAAATATACAAGGTTAAAACCTATAAAGTTTAATTCGGCATCCTTGGCTCACGACCATATTACATTTTTATACATGAGGCTTACAGCCTGTACTCTAGTCTAAACATCACAATGTTAAAACAAAATTTTACATTCACGACCGAAGCCGGAGAGCTCTGCAATAGAGCTAGGGTTAAAAACCCAACGATGGTTACAGTGAATAAACATTCAAAGTAAATAACCAAAAGCCACGAAGGTTAAACAGGATGCAACATGACCAGTTCCTCTTTACCCATAAGGGTTTTATATAAGATGAAGGAGCCATGAGGAACTAGGGCTTACTGTGGCCCATGTCGCTACAACCACACACCCTCGTTGCAACACAGAAGATGAGCAGGCCGTACCTGCAAAACCAGCATACAATCAATGGTTATATATTTATTAAAACAACAAAGAAATGTATTGCTGAACTTTAATGTTAGCTTCTAAAAAAAATTTAAACAAGATATTTTTTTGATTACCTGGGAAATGGGAAATCACGAGCATAGGTGCAGCGACCAGCCACAAATACGAACGAGGAGACTGCAAATCTCTTGCAAGGAAACAGCATTCAATACTCTCAAGACGCTGACAGTAGGACAACCCTTGAGCTAGAAAAACTGAAGGATAATGATAAAACTGGCTCAGTCGAAGGTTTGAGGTTAAAAAATGGAAGCAGCGGCTTAGCAAAAGAGAACAAGTAATGCAGGTGAGCAAAAAGGAACCTGAAACAGCTTTCACGATGGTGCAATGGGAAGGTTAACCCGAAAGGAGAAACCATTGACAGTCAGAGCCTACACAGGAGAAGTGCGGCCGGATTCCTCTCGCAGAACAACCAAGGAACTAGAGCTCGAAGGCGAAGGAGAGTATAGAGCTAGGGTTATAAGTGATGTATTTAAATACATGAAGGCTTGGCTCACATGCAGCCACGTTACCAAGTTAATAATTCATCCACGGTGGGTAATCCCTCCATAGTTTGGATGAGTGAAATCACGAAGGAACTTTTGGAACATTTATTGACGATCTCCAATATCTCCAAAAGTTAAACCATAATCCTAGCTAAGTCAACCTATAATTGGAACACTATCATAATGTTAGATTTGATACGTAACCTTGTTGTGAAACCTCCCATCAAAAGCAATTTTACTAAATCATGCATTACGTTATATCTTATTTGGTCACCCTTGTAATCAAATCGAATGATAATATTAGATTGATCTTGGGCACATCCAACTTCATAACAAGAAACCTTGTAATATGATGTTTTATATTTATTTAAACTTAAAAAAATATAGCACTATAACCAGAAGGGTAAGTGCATTAACATTGCTTTATTTGTAAACTTACAATGTCCAAGGTAAAGATTTAAGAGTTAACTTTATAGTATGACTAACAACTTAAGGTGGCTTAGACTGGTTATGATCTGTTCATACAGGTGAGTGACTATCTCAACACTTAACCCTGGTAGTCTTGAAAGATTAAGTTGTAACATTATTATAGGAGAGAAGTATAATACCTATAGTTAAGTAGGAAAATTATTTCTCACAAGTATTATATCAAATCTTGTGTTGTAATTATATAGTGTACTAATAGTCAACTTTAAGGAGGATGTAGATCCAACCTTGGTAACTATTGCATTATAATATTAACCTATATGGTTTAGCCATATTCACCTAAGTTTGACAAATGCTTACAAAAGGAAAGGGCAGCTAAATATTTTGATGAATGTATCATCTGGAATAGATATTATTTAACTTAGAACTTATTCCATGTAAGTGTGAAGTCTTATAAGAGATGGTTTATCAACGTACTAGTGAGACTTGAAACTTTAAGTTATACATTCTTTTAATGATTTAAAATAATGTCTAATTTCAGTTGGTTAACCTTTAGACCTAATTCAAGCTTAAAATGTGTAATTCAGTGGTTTGAAAATAAGATATATTCCTTCAGCACGAGTATTTCCTATCAGTCAATAGTTAGAAATTATAGTGAAAAGATGTAAATTCCTTATTCTACATTTTACAAAGTAATCTTTTCTTGAAACATAAACTAGTGAGTTTTGTTTTCTATTATGATAATCATCGATAAAAAAAAAATCCTATAACACTGAAAGCTTTGATAGTTTTGATAGATATCAAGCAAGGCAGTAATCATAGATTTTATAAAGCTACTTCGTTCTAGAATAAAGATAAAATAATGAAATTACCTTAGTAAAGCACTATTATGAGCTGAGCTACTAATGTCTTCCTGAACTTTGGTTCGCAAACAATCTTGTACTTGCAGCAGCCAATGTTTTACCTGTCATCTGTAAGAGCGGAAGGAACTTTATGCATTAGCTCGAAAGCTAAGTAATCCCAGTTCTTTTCATGGTAGCCACACCTTATGGTCACAAAAGGAACAAAAGTCAGTAAGCTATAAATATGTTCAATAGCTAAACATATGAACTGATAAATTCAATAGCAAGCTGTTAACACATAACTAATGAATGTTAGTTAATCTGTTTAACTTTAATGTTTTATAGATTTAAAATTTTAAAATTTTTTAGAATTTTTGGGGTTTTGACAGATGCCTCCTGCATCACAAATATGTCCCATTTTGCATATTGATTCCATGCTGCTTATCTTCAGTCACTATTTTCCTTTATGCTCTTGTCGAAGGAAGTTGAAACCTGAGTCGTCCATTCCTCAGTTGTCTTGAATTTGCATGTCGGCCATTCCTGGTACGGTTACTAGTTCGTGTACATCTTGTTCAAGTCCTTCCACATTATATAGCATTGCTGAGTACCTCATGTTGGTTGATGGGGGATGCCTTAATGCCCTCCTTCCAGCGGATTCCATCCCATTGACTTCAAATCATTTATTATGAGATAGGATTCTAGAGTCATTTGAGTGCCTTGAGACTTATAGTCATCAATGGTAGGTTCTCTCGCCATCAACAGTTTTGGGAATACATCAATGTCCTTGATTGATGGATTCTTTCAAGTGTTTGACCTCAACACATCTATTCACACTTGTTAGATTGCACTCTAGTACCTTGACTCCCATTTTCATTATTGGTGGGTGATCTCACTTCTGTTAACGGTATACATCAATGACCAGTAATCAGAAGATGGACTACTCTGTTTGACCTCGACACCTCTATTCACATAGTAGGACATGTACTCGTAGCGGTTTGTGTAGAAGAATTTCCAGATTGGTGGCATTCCACATATGTTACCTCCTTGATCGTGCCAATGTTTATGATATTTCAGCTCTCGTGACTTGATTCTAGTGTATGTCAGATGTATTCAACCATTATGGAGATCTTGATCCATTGTGTATCTTCAGCTTCTATGATCCTTTGTATATCTTCATCATGGAGATTTTGTACTCTTATGTATCTGGGACTGCTATATGTATGTGCAATCATATGCTGAGATTGATTATTGTACTATACTGATGGATGGCTGATTTTTCCACCTGGTTCTTCATCACTCCACTTTTGGGATGGATTTATAATGTATTTTGGCCATCATGTTACCCCTCTCACCTCACACATTAAGGGGCATCTGTTACAGTTGATTTTACCACACATGGTTGATCACTCATTTATGGCCTTCCCTATCCCTCTGCAGACTCTTTGGACCCTATGGACCAATATTATACTTTGATGTTTCCAAGTTCATCCCTAAAAACACATGTTTATTGTTGTATGTGACTTTTAATCCCATTCTCGTGTATATACGCGGATATTGACCTCAAACGTGCATACATCGGGATGTGTGCATAAGTCCAAATATTTTTGGAGTTTTCCTTGATGTGTGTCCGAACCAATTGACTCTTGGCCTTTCATATGCCTCAAGATTGCTCGGATTTGACCCTCCATTACCTCTTTGGAGTGCTATATAAGGAACCCCTTGGATACATTGAAGTGGAGGAATTGAAAAGCAAGGAAACTATAGTCCATTGTTGTCGTAGCTTGCTTATACTTGAGTTTGCATCCCTTTGTCCCTTTGTAGCACTTTGTGTTCTTCCCAAGCTTGCATTTTCTTGTGATATTGCTATCGAGAGATGGAGGATTGAGGTGGTGGAGGCCCAAGTGGAGGACTCGGTTTCTCTGATTCGCAGACATGCCGACAGAGGTTGTCACTTGTGTAATCTCTGATTTGATTAATAGAAATATCTTTTCTTGTTCATTTAATGTGAAATTGAATGAATATTGAATCCATAGATATGTTTAATTGTTTATAAATTGATGAATATATTTGCTAGAGTAGATCTAACACCATATTATATAGCATGCTTTCCTTGTCTACTATTATTGAGAGTGAATTGCTAAAGCAAGCGGGATTGGAAAAATCTCAATGGGGATCTACTTCAACTGTCCAGAATAATGTATGACCCATGATCCCTTAGTGTTAGATATTTTGTTTCTCTTGCATATGGGAAAGGATTAATTTATGCGGTTTATAGGTCTGTTGTGGTACACTCCAAGCCATAGGAAGTTTCTGTTCGTAACCGGTTCTATTAATGGTAGTACTAAACCAGGACATGAAATGATCATGTGTACATAAATGGTGAGTGAGGAAGAAATCAGAGAGTGGTGGAATAAGAATATCACGAACTACATTCAAGACTATGCCAAAAGGAACAATTTGGCAATACCAAAGACCAGAGAAATATTCTTCACTGAATCTAATGAACGATTCATTGAAGTTGTCCCACGTGAAATAAAGAAGTTCTTGGATAGTGTTCATGAGCAAGTTAGACTCCTAGAATGAAATATTGTTAATGTATAAGCTCAATAAAAGTGGGTAGATGAATTTATATCCATGGCTAGAAAAGATATACGACAACTACTATGAATAGAAAGTTATTGAAGAAAGAACTTCATTCAATGAAATCTCATGGGGGATTCACCTTATTGAGCAATATCTTTTCATGTTCATTTATAAATGGGTTTTCTTTAATTTCTGAAAAATAAGGTCAATATATTGTAGGTATTGGGAGGTTTGGAATAAGGTATGGATGGTTTATAGGTATTGGGAGGGTTATAAAGCGAGTTTCTAGTAAAACTAAGGAATATATCGTAAAAAAGGGTTTTCTTAATTGCAAATATGTATTGAGAGGGGGGCTTGACAAAAGGATTTTTTTAGGTAATTTTCAATATCTAGTGAAATTAGGGGTGTTATTTAATATCCCATGAATTAAGGCGCTATGACATGGTTTCACTAAGTGAATACCCCATGTGAAATATGAAGTAGATTCTATAATGAATTCCACCAGATTTTTTTTTCTGCACAATTCTGACTTTATTGTATAAGTTTATAATTGAAAAAATACCAGATCACATGTCGAGCCTTGACCTCTGTTAGGCCTCGTTTCCAGTTCAAATTGGGAACAAAAGAAAAAATACTGGGAGTGATTCGTTCACAAACATGAGTGGGAATATTTTCTCAATAAATGAATCTCATTTTTAAACCCACTTTCAACATTCAATAAGAGTCAAGTTAGCAATGAGGGGGTCACAACCATGTTAAAATGAATTAATAAATGATGCTAGTAGACAAAATAAGAATGATATGAAGCCTAATAAGGAACTAAGTTCAACTCGATGAAAATTTATGGCTAGTCATAAGCAGATTGTTGATACTATGAAGCTTGAAAGGGAAAAGTGACAGAAAAGATGGGAATAATTGACGGACAATTTAATCCCCCTTCGTAATAAGAGGAATACGGGGAAGGAAATTTAAAATAATGAGTAGCCAAAAGTCCCACCTATGTTGACGAAAAGTTAACTAGATGAGAGAGAGAGGATGAGGCATCAATCAGAGAAATTTCATCGATGGAGGAAACTTTGAAATTGCATATTGTTATTCATGAACCTACGACTCTTTTCAATATGATCGCAACCATTCTAAATCATGGACCAAATTTAAGATAGGTCATCAAGTGCCACTTGGGAATTGGATTGGACCAAAGCACAATATGGAGTCGGCTAGACGATTGTGGACAAATTTTAGATCGATTGACAATCCAAATACCACTTCATTGTAACCGGATCAATTTTACACCAATTTTTGAAATACATAGTTTTAATTTATTATTTTCAAAACACGTGGAGGCACCCCCTTTCTAGAAACATTACTGATTGAAGAACGTATCCCATCAAAGATGTAACCTATCAAAAAATATTCCATAGAATAAGTCTAATTGTCTTGGTATAAAATCACTAACAATAAGTTAGTACATAAACTCATCATAAAGAAATAATTCTATCCATAGTTGTTCTTTTGTCTCTAGTAAATAATAAAACTCAAAATCGAAACTCTACCAAGATGGCCTACCATTACGCAATTCACACTTCTATTTATGAGGGGGATGAAGATCCCAAGAAACAATGGATTGTCTACGAAACCATTTGGAAATCAAAGAAATAAATCAAAAAATGAATACAGAAACCATTTGGTATATGAACTTTGATGAAGACAAAATAAAAAACAAAGAAAGAAATCAAATTTTTTTTCTAGAATTCTTCAAGATGCAAGATAGCAGGCATTTGGTCGGCCACAAATTCAAATAAATTTCTCAAAGGCTAGGTGAATCATTGCACAAATATGAATGAATATTTAAATGCCTACTATCCAAATGCCATCCAACGATCTCTCCCAATCGAAATTTGAGTAAAAACACGGGGAGATATGTCGAAAATACAAACAAAAAAAGTAGTTTTTTTTTATGATACCTATCCCCAAATTTATATTAAAAAAGTGTTTAAGACCTATACAGTATTTCAAATTTAAAGCAATTTCATTAGCTAACACATGTTGACATGGAATTTCAATTAGAGTTAAAAGGCCCATTTTGAGTTGAAATTTCCTCTAATTGCACTTCAACAACTTACCTTGAGACATAATGACTTATGGTGCATGACGTGCTCATCGAAAGGTCACACTAAAGATAGTTATCATGATGATCACTGACAATTTCAAGATGAAAGAAGAATATTCCATGAATAAAGAAGACCATTCCTAGAGGAAATAATATTAGTACAAGAAGAACCAAGAGTCTTTCTAGAAAAAAGGTGACCATAAAATTTCCAAATCGCTCAAACAGGTTATTACTATAACATATGTGAAAGATTTGAGCCTCATTTGATGGAAGAGTGTCCATATAATGAAGACAGTTTTGAACCCAAATGGCGTGGCATTTGTCAAACTACTCATTATATACCATTGTAAAATGGGTGAAGAATTTGAAGAGAAAGACGAACTACCAGACAATATATCAAGCACAAACTATTGAACAGAATAATGAAAGAGGTAGAGACTCCAGACAAAATGACCAACACAATAATAGACATAACCGACACAGAGGCTACAACAGTTGTGGAAGATATAACACTAATTGAGTAAATCATTCTTTCGATCGAGAAAAACCTCATTTATTTATTTGATTCAGTGAACAACACTTAAGTGTCGACTATCTGTAGAAAGACAGGACAAAACTCAAGTTCTGTACAAAATGTGGGGTGGGGGAGCATAATATAGAGTAAATTCCCTATCATGCATGAAAATATTAATAATAAAATGAATGTTAATGTCTCGTCTATTGTTCCTAAGCATGAAGCATTGAATTCTAAAAATTTGCGCATTAGCATGAGACAAGGCACGAATATTAGAAGTGATAACCCCCACATCACAAAACTATAAAGTAAAGATGATAACTATTCTAAGTCACACAAACAAAGATAAATGTTTAATGATTCTACAAAAATCTTTGAAGAATTTGCATCTGAACAAGACACGAGAGAGTCTTGCAACAAAACATTGAATGAATTATTGCATCTTTTTACAAAAGAAGAATCTCTTCCATGAGTAATTAACTTAATGAATATGATAAGAAACAACCCAATGAATGAAAAAGTTTCTAAAAATATTTGTAGCTTAAATAAAAAACATAAATTCAGCATTGACCCTCTAGTTGAAATTGAAGGATATTGCATCTCATAAGTCATCCTCGACTTTGGTTCCCAATCTAACATAATGACTTGATATACTTGGGAAAGTTTAAGAAGGTGTCAACTATCTGATTCAAGCATATACCTTAATATGGTTGACTAAGGCTTCGCCGAACCCATTGGAATATGGAAAAATTTTAATACCACAATTATGGGTATTGACACTCAAGATGAATTTGAAGTCATTGACCCAAAAGAAGGATCCAATTCCTTCCTTGCACTAGTCGTTCGACCATGGGGTAGAAAAAGGAAAGATTATATTTCATTAGAACAAGTAGAATAAAATTGAAAGGTGAAAGGAAATAGGTTAGCGTGCCTATTCATCCATCCCAAGATAAACCTTGGGAATATCTTGATGATAATTCATGCAAGATAATGAATACTTAGTTGAACCAAACAAATACGAAGAAATCCATTAGGGCTCGCCTATGTCGGTCGGACAAAACTCCGACTTAGAAATTTACGACTAGCAAATTGAAAATTATGAAGAACATGTAAGAGCATGTTGGATAGTCAAAGTCATCCCTTGACGACCAATATTGGAATTCTTTGTAAATACAGTAATCCCAAAAATATTTGAGAATAAATTAAGGCAGGAATACCCCTCCTTAGTCCCAACAAAAGATGGGTCCACTCCTCAAATACAAAGAATGTGAGTCACCATTGACACATGTTGAGTAAGTCTCTAAGAATGTGGGTGAACAAGGACAAATTCAGAGCTTAGTTAAAACCTTTACCAGTTAAGCAGCTTGATGGTGGGATACCCATCAATCATGTCTACAAAATTGGACAACCGCTTCAAATTACTTTTTTGAAAGGTTTGGAGGAAGGAAATTTACAACACAAGCATAAATTCAAAAGTTTGTCTAATGACAAGACCCATCCAAGCACGTTAACATATGTGAAAAAGAATGGAAAAGGATCGACTACCAAGATGAGAGAGCATGGCCTAATTTGTTCCCTAGAATATTGGACAACTTGCCAATAAATGGTACAAAAGGGAAGAAGCTAGGGTAGAAACATTTAACTAGTAATCCCTCAAAGGAAATTTTATTAAGGATTTTTCACTCTCCTACGGAAGAATGTCTTAAGGAATCAATCCAAGAAATTCACCAGTTTATCAGATCGACTAAAAGACCAGTTGATGCAATCATTATCAATTGACCAAGCTCCAACTATAACATTTTCATGACTACCAAGAAGAAATGTATTCATCTTCTGACTAGACTAGACTTGGATAATGATAAAACCCCAGGGAAAATATTTAAGTGTAAGAAAGATAACACCCAGATAGCAAATCTAGTAAAATCAATTCTAAAAATTTCCACCAAAGATAAAGAATATGACCATGAACTTGGAGACTTCAAGCCAATCTTTATCGAATTCAAGGAAGGAGATCGATCGATTGATGAGTCAAAAGCAATAGAATGGATGGACTTGGAAACCAAAACAAAATAAGTCAATATCTTTATCGACAAAAAACCCAAAATGGAAAAAATTGTAGATTACTAGTTGGAACGGAAAAAAAAAATAGAAATAAAAAACCTTCTCAAAGAATATCAGGATGTATTTTCCAAATACTACACATATTTGAAATGTTTGGTACAATAAATGGGAGAGATGAAAATTGAAATCATGCTAGATGCAAATCCTATTACGAATTGACCGTATAAACTAGATCATAAATACAAAGACATAGTAAAGAAGGAAATTGAGAACATGTTAGCCACTAGAATTATATGCTCTGTAGATCAGTAGAGGTGGAAAATCCCTATGGTCGTCCAACCAAAGAAATATGACCCTAAGAAAATTTGGATCAGTGTTGACTTAGAGGTCTCAACAAAGTAATGCTCAAACACTTGTTTCTAACACCTTTTGCTAATAAAATCATTAATGAAGTCACTAGTCACGCATGTTATTCTTTCACAAATGGTTTCTTTGGTTGTAACCAAGTACCTATAGTAAAGAAAGATCAATAAAAGGACACATTTGCATGCAAATTTGCATGAGTTGCATATAAATTTATGTCATTTGGATTGAAACGTGCACCAGTAGTCTTCTAAAGAACTGTTTTAAAATCCTTTCAAGGATTTTTGTACAAGACCATGGTTATCTACTTTGACAACTAGACTATCTATGATATGCTCAAATACCACATATGGTGGCTCCAATTGATGTTGGATACATGTCGACAAATCCAAATTTCACTTAATATAAAGAAATATGTATTTTTCCACACCCATTGGAGTACTCCTAGGTCATGTAGTTTTCAAGGAAGGCATGAAAGTTGATTTAGAAAAAATAAAGGTTATTCTCGAGTTGAAACCACTAGTAAATCCTAAGCAAGTTAGAATATTTTTGGGACATATAAGATATTATATAAAGTTTATAAGTAACTAATCCAACATAACATTCCCCTTATTGGAATTGCTTAGACTAAATGTGGAATCCATCTAGACACCATAATGTTCAAAATCATTCGAGTTGCTCAAAAGAAAATTGGTCAAAGCACCAATCCTCATATTCTTGAATTCATCCAAGAATTTTCATATAGATGCATCGGGTATTGTAGTTAGCACAACTCACCCAACACGGAGATGACACAATCTACAACCCTATTGCATATGCTAGTTAGAATCTAAATAAAGCAGAATGAAACTAATCAACGACTAAACGCAAAGTATTAGGCATGATCTTTGCACTCCAAAATTATTGACACTATTCATTGGCTAACCCCTTCATCTTTTTCACAGACCACAAGCATCTCAAATACTTAGTAAACAAACCACTGCATCATGATTGAATACGTAGTTGGATTTTGTTGTTTTAGGGATTCGAGTTTGAAATAGTAGTCCAACATGGAAAATAAAATGTGTGATATAATATGTAGTGTATAGAAATTGGTAAAGACTCAATTGACATAGACGATGAAATTCCTAATGCATGTCTCTTCTGATTCATTGTTTTTCTAACTGAGATCGCCAACATTCCCCATTTTTTACAATAGGAGCACACTCCTGAAGAAACATTTGAAAAGAAGAAGAAAATCCTAGCAATGAAAGCAACACTATATACCTTGATAAATAGTTATCTTTATAAACTAGGACCATACGACATACTCTTTCAGTGCATGCTCGACCATGAGAGGGAATCCATCATTGAATAAGCACACTCGGGTTCAGTAGGAGGACATTTCCACACCGACACAATATCTAGAAAAATATTACAATCCACATTATGGTGGTCGACACTAAATAAAGAATGTAAAGCATATATTAGCAAACATGACATGTGCTAAAGAATGGGTTAGCCTTTATGACGAAACAAAAATTCACTTAAATCCATGAACCCCAATATAACATTTGAAACATGGGTTATTGACTTCGTTATAATTTCCCCAATACTTGTCTTACGGATGAAAGCCATATATATAATTACTGCAATAGAGTATGTCACTAAGTGGGATGAAGAAGAATGGATTAAGGCGTGTACAAGTGAAGTTGTAGTGAAATTCATCTACAAAACTATCATTACAATATTTAGATGTACTCTTACTTTAAAAAGTGACCGGGGAACACATTTTATAAACATAACTATAAATGTTTTACTCAAAGAATGTATGATCAGCTGCCATAAGTGTTTGTCATACCACACTCAGCCAAATGGTGTTTTCAAGTTGTTTAATAAAACAATGATAAAGGGTCTAACAAAAATCTACAACATTGACAAAAATTCTTATGAATATAACATCACTGCGATATTATGGGTGTATCGCACAACTTATAAAAGATCGACTAGTTAGTATACACAAAGAACAAAGTAGTTGAAGAGAAATCTAGGATGCAGCAGGAAGAAGCTACCATGACACCCTTACAATCTAGATTACATAGGATCAAGAAAGAAAAAATGGAAGAACAAAATTTGGGTAAACAATATGCATAAATGAATGCATGGGGAATATTCAAGATCCAATGGAAATAATATGCCAACAAGCTCATCGTTGACATCATCATAAAATTTATCGTTAGTCAATACCATGACGGAAAAATATAGATGACAAGCCTATTCTGATCATTGATTCACTATTTGCTCATATTATTGGCTTGTCAAGCAAAGGACTGCCAGTACCAATAAGGATCAAGACAATGTCACTCATGGAAGAATTCACAGGGTTCTCACCAGGTAAGAACCCAAAAAGTACTCACTGTCAACAAAGTAATCTATGAGACAATCAAATAAACCAAAATTATAGTATCACTATGTCTAACAAGATGAGGTCAGCCATCCGAATTAAGACTCAACATGCTAAATGAAATCAAACAAGTTACATATGAGGCAAAAATATTTAACCAGGTTGACCATTTGGCACAATTTGTTAAGACTAACTATGAGAAATATCAAGAATATACACAAGCAATCAAGTTCCCATGATTTCTTATCTAGATAGTCATGACAAGGATTAGTCTAGTAAGTGAAACAAAGTTTAGCAACACACATCATCTATTCATGAAAAATACAACACTTTGCAGCAAAGGGGCCATGTTACAACATGGAAAAAACAAAGACCTACTTGTAAAAATGGTTTCAAGTAGTAAAAAATAAGTACAAACATTGGAGAGGACCCTAATACTTTTATCGCAATATATCCTATGGGGCACATATTGAAATTTTCCTCGACCATACCAAGGTATGGTACATGTAGGGTGCAGGGGTAATTGCATAGGAACTTTCTACTACCTCAATGTCCACACATTATCTATTGACTTGTCCAAACAATCAAATACCAATATCCCTATACTTACCATAGTTAGATCTCAAGATTATCCTTTCATTGATGATATTGAATGGGGAACTATAATACTAAAGGGTACAAGAACTATACATTACCACATTTGGCCGAGGCGATGAACCAAAAAATCCACTAGAAATTGTACCTTCCACTAGCCAAATCAAAGCACTAGACACTAAAACCTCGAGAGAGTTGAATAAGGATGACAAAGAAGAATTGCTAATCAAGGAATGAGTCAATCTCGACATAAATGAGCCTCCACTCAAGAAAAAAACTAACCAAGTCACTAAGTAGATACTCATATTTCATTGCAATCTGAAAAGAAAAGCTACCATGCAACATTCAAAGAAAAGAAAATAAATAATATTAGAAACAACAAAAGATGATATGGAGGATTTAAAGGATAAGGACAAGTAGGTTATAATAAAGGCCTCAAATAATAAAGTTACCATAGAGATACAAATTAAAAAATACTACAACCGGAAATGACCAATACAAATGATCATTCCAAATACTTCCATTGCATTGTTTCCACCACCATAGAAGAAACTCAAGACAACTTAGACTCTACATGCAAAGGATCTAGTTAGTATGTCAGAGGACTTTGCACGACCTTCCCTGACCCGACTTGAAGAAGAATAATCACAGGTATTAGTACCTAAACCTGGTCCCATAACCATGACACATGAATTCAACTAATTCCTTGTTACTTTTTCACAATATATACCTCACTTAACCAAGCTTACGTCAACACCCCTTGACCAGTTAGCCAGTCTACCTATGTCTGCACCCCCTATTTCAAAATATCCAAACAAACTGTTACTTTGTTCCCTTAATCCTTTTATCAAAACCCTCCATTTCCCTGCAAATATCATTAAAATTCTGTTGCAAATCCTAGACATACTACAGGAGAAACACCCCCTTCTAACCTAATTTATTCTTCAATGACCGCCCAAATGACTCAATCTAAATCCAACATTTTTCCTTTTGAACGGATGACTACTTCCTTAATCATATCTATACCTTTTCCTTCATCTATTATGAGTTCCATTACTTCATCGATACCCCTCTCGATTGCTACAGCTTCGATCATTGTCACAACTTTTCCATCGCCCCCATCGATAGTGACCTTACCAGTTTTTAATTTGTCTACCTTGGCCTTACATCCATCAACCTTACCATGGGAAAACATACTTTCATCGACCACAACCACTTTGACTCTCACTGTGTCGAATCCACCTATGTCAAATATCCCTCTGTTGACCATGCCAACATCATCTCTACCCCTTGTGGCCTAGGATGCATCAACTGCACCATAGACAACCCTAAATCCTAGCACTAGTGAGCCAAAGAGTTCAAAGAAAAGCAGTGAAAATAAGAATTATAAATTGATCCTCATATCACTTTTCCAATATAGCAGGGATTATATTCTTCATAAAAAATAATAGTCTTTGTATTGTCCAAAGCACCAAATTAGGATCTCTATGGCTTCAACAAAGTCATTACCAAAGAACTCACCAAGAGATGGTTGGAGTATAACAAAAGAATTAAAACCCTGAAGGAGGATCAAGATAATGTCTGGGTTTTTTGTTCATCAAAGGTGGAATAGATAATTGGACCCTTACTAGAATCTAGCCTGATACAAAAGCAACAAGATGAAACAAGCCTACTTATGGATGACCAATTTAAAACATTTGAAGATTACGACAAAAAGTTGAAAGAATATGAAGTTGAAGCAACCAGATAAACTATTCTACTCAACAACCAGTACTCTTACTATAGTAAGATTTGTGTTGAGCTTCAAAATATACATAGTACCTTATTATAGATCTAATCAAGGAAGAAATTGGCCGACCCAGTAATAACACAGACCTTAGAAGAGTAGCTTACCATGGAACATTATCAACAAGATGAACTACAAAAGAAATAATACCAATGGTTGCATGAGGCCAAGAGATCCCAAGGAGAAGCCACTTAGTTGATTAAATGTACCTACAAATTAATGATAGATGTATAACTCCAACATTAGCACTTTGGTAGAAATATGCAAACCATACTAAATTATCATATGAAACTAAAATTGCTTTGACTATCCAAACTCACCAATGTCAATTCAAACATCCAGACTGTCTTAATCAACAAGAAATAATTCCAAGACCACCTCACCGTTTATGCTCCAACAATTCTCAAAGCATGCATTGACTTCACTCCTCCTGGTGGAGCATCAAACTCTCAACCCTAAAGACTTAATTGATTTTGTAACTAAGAAATTTTGTAAAATTTTACATATCCCTGTTCTCTTGGGATGAAGAAATTTATGGGGTTGGGGATATCTTGGAGGATCCTAGTCATCTACATTGATTAGGTCCTTCAACCAACCACCGCCTAATTGGATTGATCTATTCGAGTCAATTAGGCTGACTTTCAGACAGCTATGTGATTACAATTGTCTAACTACTAGTATAACCCATATAAATAGGCTCATGAGTGGGATGTAAAAGAGATGATTAATACTCCTTTTTGTACAGTATGACTTGATGTTATAATAAAGATACTTTTTATTGATGTCTCCATTACTTTCTCACTTGCTTTCTCTCTTTATGTACGTGTGATCTCATACTGTTATATGTATGATGTGCTATTGGCAACCTCATGTAATCTCTTAGATTACAACACATGTGAAAAAGCTAACCATGATTCTTTTGGGAAGGCATGAAAAAGGGAATCAATACCTTTGTTGCTAAATGTGACATGTGTCAAAGGAGCAAGGGTGAAACCATGAAGATCCGTAGGGCCTCCCTCAAGCCAATGACAAAGATATGGCCATCATCATGGTATTTATTGAAAACATCTCTAAATATTCTCAGTTTTATGCCTTCACAATAGCCCAAGTATTCATGGATGAAATTTTTAAATTACATGGTAGGTTGGGTGCCTAATCATGGAGTGAATAACCACTACAATATTAAAGGATTCTCTTAAGATCCATCTTATGAGGTGGGATTTTTGGGGGAAGGAAATTGAGCCAGTAACGAGATATCCAATGGGGGATGAAAATAAACAAGGGGAGGGGGGAGAAGCAACAAGGGGGAGAAAATAAAAACAATGATGGGGGAGAAAAAAGAAACAAGTGGGGGGGGAACAATGGTGGGGGAGAAGCAACAAGGGGGAGAAAAAATAAACAAGGGGTTCCTTAGTATCATCACTATAGCTAGCTCCTTATCACTAATAAACATGTCTCTCACTAGTGCCATAGTTCCCTTCAACCTGTTATTTCTACAATAAGCTCTCATCGATCACTTTTTCCTAATTCCATTATGATGGATCATGATCCCACATTCACCAACAAATTATAATAGGATTTTTTTAAACTATAAGACAACACATGAAAGTATGCATGGATTATGACCCACATCCATATTATCAACCAAAAGTGGTCAACAAGTTCTTGGAAACCAATTTGTGATGTTTTGCATTGATTCGACAATGTCATTGGGTTGAATAATGGTACAATGCCACCTATCTTGGTTCTACCAAAATATTTCCATAGGAATTTGTTTATGTCCAAAAACATTCCTCAATCACTTCGTATTTTCGGGCACATCCAAAGTTCAAGATATGGATCACATGCTTAAAACTACAGTGGACATTCTTATTACACTTAAGCACAATTTGGATTTGGCTCAAAATACACTGAAGCAATAGGAAAATAAATATTTCTATGAACACTCTTTTGAATAAGGGGATCATGTGTTTATTTGTCTCCATCCCTATAAAAAGAAATATGAAGCGAATAATTATTTACTTCACACAATCAATATTACCAGAACACCTGGAATTTTTGATAAGCCATTAATAGGACAAATATATATTGATAATTGGAAAGATAAAGAGATATTTTACAAGAATTGGTGTCGGGTATTTTATACCCTAAGTGGTAAGGGGGGTGACTTTTCAAGTCACCTCTTGAGTAATTAATTAATTACCCTAATTAACCTACTTAGTATTTAAATGTTAATATTTATAACATTTATATTTGTTACATTGTCAGTCCCTTTAAGGGAGCTTTGTCCTCAAAGCTTGAGTATTTCCTAATGGCATCCTTCATTATGAATCGGTGTCGGTATTAGAATTGGACGAGGTTTCTAGTGCAGAGACTTGCACTTCCTTTCCATTGATGATTCTGCAATGTATTGTCTGATTGGTCCTACATTTATGGCTAGGGGTCCCGTCATCACCACATCGATGACATATGTTTTTCTTCTTTTTTCTATTATCAGAGTAACTGTTAGATGACTTCGACCTATTTTCCCTTTCATAGGCATATGATTGAGGTTTGTCACATTAATGACCAAGTGACCAAGTATCTTCACAGTACCTACATTGTGTCTCTTTTTCTTGTTGATAATGGTTATCACCTCTTGTTCTTATTCCTTATAATTTGTGCTCTACGACTTTGGCTTTATATATTGCTACTTCTACATTAGGTATGTCATGTAACTTTAACTCTTTTTGGAGGTACGGTTGAAGACCTCCTAAATAGGTTTCGAGTCTTTGCTTGTCAAAAAACCCAAATACTCGTGTCGATAAGGATTCCCACTGATGTGTGAATTCCTCAACGCTTCCAACCTGTTGTAATCTGGTAAGTTTACTGAAAAAAATCATCTTCTTTCATTCCTTGAAACCTATTAAAAAAATCATTTTTGAACAAGTTCCAGGTGTAGGAAAAATTGTCCCTCTTCCACCATAAGTACCAATTATAGGCATACCCTTCCATATGCATTGACGCATATTTCACCTTCTCCTCGTCAGATTGAATATTGTAAATGTCGAAATATTCTTCCGCCTTGTTTATCCAAGCAACGCATTGGTATTCACTTCCGTTGTATTTCAACAACTCTATTTTTTCCTTAGGTGGGTACACTTTGTAAGAATGATATTGATTTCCTTTTCTTTATGGTTTTATGGTGGCTCGGAACTACTGGATGACGCAAGTGAAATATTTGAACTACTTTTTTGTTGGCGGTGATTTTTAACCTTTTTATTCTCTACTATCTTACTGATAGCTTCTATTTTTTTATTTAATTGTGCCTCCATATCTGGGAGTATTGTTGTTTCTATCTCTTGTTTAAGCATCACATTGTTAATATTTTTTTTTTTTTGCAAATATTCTTGATTCTTTTTGAGCGTTTCCTGTGTAGAAACATGAAATGAGGAATTTAACATGTTTGGACTGCTAACTTGGTCCGGACTAGGTATGAGTCTTTGTAACACCTTGATTAATGTATTATGGTCCTGCGTCATGGTGCTCAAATTCTGTGTTAAGGTGTTTATGTTTTGATTCATCGTACTCATTTTGTCATCCAAGTATTTGTGTTTTTCGTTCAGGATGTCAAATTTTTCATCTAGCCTTCTTTCTAGTACCAAAACAAACTCGTCTATGAGTACTATATTGTTATTTTTCATCTATTCCTTCAAGCTTTTTTGGTTGGTAACAAGGGACTTGATGTCCTCCATTTTTTCGATTTGTTCTTTTAGTTTCGCCATGGTCTTGGACGTTGTATGCGGAGGTGTGTACTTCGAAGCTATTTTGGCTTGTGAGGTGTGAATTTTTTTTTCCAAAGATGGTGAGGTTTAAGGAATAATAATTAATTATTATATAATAAAATATTTATTTTATTATTTTATGTAATATAACAAAAAAATGAATTATTATAAATATATTATAATAATTCAAGTCAAATCAAAACTTGGGTTGAAGTTGGAAAGCAAAACCATGTGCTGGTTTTACTTTATCTTTTCTTTTTTTACTTTCTTTTTCCTTTATTTTGTATTTTTTACTTTTTTTTTCTTTAAACTTTTTTTTTGGACAATGTCCTATATTTTAGGGAAACCCTAAAACTAAATTTACACAAAGTGTAAATATGGCCAAGGGCCGTATAGCTTTGATACCACTTGGAGAAACCGTATCCAGTTGGTCGGTTAAGAATTGAATCCGACGTTCATATTGAATGATAAATAATGAATAATATATTAGATGATTATTCATAATTCACAGCAATTACTCTAAAATGACCATTTCGATGGTAAACAAGATATTGATAAAATGATATGATAAGTGATAAGTGATATTGAGGGTTCGCTATTTATATTTTGGCGAAATACCCTTTTATAAAGAGTCATGTCTTTTCATAAAGACATTATTAATTATTATTATTTATTATATATATATATATATATGTTGATGTTTATTATTATTGTTGTTGTTGTTGTTGTTGTTGTTGTTTGTTGTTATTATTTAATTTTGTTACATTACCTTCCCCTTAAGGGAAGCTTTGTCCTCAAAGCTTCATTGAAAACAACATCTGATTTGCTTGAACTATCATCTATGGATCCTTTGTGACACTTGATGAGATAAGACGATACGAGTTACGGATTTCCCAGGAGAATTGTCGCATCGTATCTGTTGTGGTCCATCCCAGATCTATTTTAATTGGACCTCTAAGAATTTTTTGGGAAATGGGTTGTCTCAATTGTTGCTTAGTATGTTGAAATGTTTGCTTGTCAACATAACTCTTTAGTGAATTCTCATTTTGACCCTCTTGTTGGTCAAAATGACGGTTGTAATTGGGATGTCTGTAAGGTGTATGTGTTGTTTGTTTTTCTTCCTTTTTAACTACGGAGAGGACTGCCTTCCCTTCCTCGACTTGACTTTGTTTTTCGGAGAGTCTGGATGCTTCTCTATCGATTTGCGCTATTTTGTTCTCCAATAGATTATTTTTTTCTCCAAGCTGGGCATGATTCCCACAAGGAATAGGGGAACACTAGCAGGCTCACACATAGCCAAGGATACCACAAAATTCATCCAAGCCAACATACTTGGGTTTATCAGGTTGCAAATGAGATGGATAGTCTGAATGCTAAACTAGTGAGCTCCTCAACAAAGCCATGGACACCTGCACTAAATCTATCTTGGATTCTAAACATCTACCCACCCAACACAAGGAAGCATCCCCCTCTATGCTACACAGTCCCTCGGTCTATGCCTTCCCTTCTAGTGCCATTCAAGGTGTGCAAAGAATAAAACCAGCCCCCTAGATCTGTCTGTGAGGTTCCTTCACACACTAGGCTTATCAAGCTGGTCAAGCCCCATTTCCACTCCCAATTCAGCACATACCAAAGCACAAATGCATACACAACAATATGCATAATTTCTGGGCTAAGGAGAATAGTTCGGCAACAAAATGGATGTCCAATATGGCTGAAAACATCCCCCTAACAACAATTCGTATCCCAGGGACGTTTTGGCCCTAACGTGGCCAAAAAATGAATTCATTAACAACAATCAAGAGAACGTGGTCTCTCCTCTAAATCGACAGCAAATCCAAAATGATTTTCATCTTGACAAACAGTGGAGAAATGGAACAGAAAACATTGGGGAAGAACCAAAGCACAAGATCATCACAAAAACGAAATTCTCAACCTCAAGAAAAATGAAGAACGACTTCCCACGTGAGGCAAAATATACACAACAATTCCAAAACGAATTTCACACATAGAAAACTTCCAATCATTTAAGAGAGCCCCAACGTAGATGACTGATGATGAGGAAGACATCCAGGAGCCCAAAATCGTGAATGAGAACACATAGCAAAAAAAACATGAAGGTAAAAAAAACAGTTTCCCAGTTCGCTGCGTGAGGAAAAATGGAAAATGGGATCGTGGTCCCTTCTCCTCCTGCCCACATGAGGATGAATGTGCTCCCTGGTGGAGTTTTCTTGTGGGCAAGGACTGACAGTCCTGCTGTCATAACCCCAAATTTTCACAAAAATTAAAAAAATTTGATGTAACATAAATTGTTTATAGCTGCAGTTTGTTAACTGCTAGCGGTTAACGGATAAATGAAACAGTTAACAAACTAATGATTAACTTAAACACACATAAATTAATACTAATTTAATTTCGATATGTGATGTAAATAATCTGCATTCAGTTGTTTCTAGCTGTACTGATGATTTGATTTTGTCAAGTAGGTGAGAAGTTACTTTCTACCTGGGGCTTACTTAGCGATTGCTAACTTACCTGGATTTCTGGATCTTACAGGCTTGACAGGTAAATTTTGAACCAGTAAGAGTTTATTAAGGCATTAATCTAGATATACTTATTTTAGCATAAATATACTGCTAGAGTAAAAGTTTGCTTAATAGAATTCAAGGGTGCTATGAGATAAAGTATCTTTTCTTACTTGTTTTGCAACTATGATAGTATTTTAAATTCATGTTGTAAAGAACAATAACCTTACCATTCTCAATGTTTTTCATTAGTATGAATTTTGTTTTGGACAGTTCTTCTTTTTAGCTACTAGCCAAGTTACTTATAGAGCTCACGATTTTGTAAAACAAACCCTTATTGATATAAGAGTTTACTGTTGTTATTATTTCTAAAATGTAAAACACTGCTTATCAGCATGGAAATAAAACTAAGCCTTATAAGAACAAGCTTACAAACGTACCCTCAGCTCTACTTTTAATTTAGTTTCAGTAGAGGAAATTTATCAGCTTATTATTGTGTTATATCTATAAATGATCATTAGCACAAATGTCGTCAAGTTGTGATTTCTATCTCCAAACTTCTTCATGACATAAGTAATGTGGCAAGATTACATTACCCTATTATTTATTTATAATTATCAAGTGATACTATACTTATTCTTGGATAGTTTTACTATCCTTTACTACCAAGTCTATTCTAACCTTGGTTTGATTTATCTTAGAGCTTTGGTATCTTATGGAGACCAAAAAATCATGTACTTACAAGAAGTTTATCTTACTCTATGGTACCATAGACGAAACATATAAGTGTAAGAGATTATTTCAAAGTGTAAATACTTTTATATACACATTGATGATTTATAAACTAAATTCTTACCATTAACGTTTACATAAAACTAGATCTAACAACATAGTTCTTCATTGTAAAGTTTGAATCAATTATTATTAGAGCTAGTAACTTATGATTAAGGGCATATACCCTACGATGGATCATTCCATAGTTATTATCTTACCAACGAAAGATTTCAATGTTTACATATAACAAGGGTTAACGATACCATAAAAATATCATACTTCAACATTGTTTGACTTAATGTTTATCATTGAAATGATATGTATTGAATTTGTATATTATATGATCATTGTGGTAATTGTATAAATTATTAACAATAATTTGATTCCCGACAGTGCAGTGGAGACTATAAAACTTGACCCACTGTGGACTGAATAAATTTGTGGGCATGTGGAACCTCCACCACCATGCAATGCATGATTTAAAAGCTCACAACGCAACCCTAACTCCTCATTCTTCATTGAGGGTTTTGGTCTTTGCTCTCTCTAGTTTACTGCGGCCACGAGCCCCGAGGGCTCGCTTGTGCTCATCTTCAGCTCCATTGTTTGTGTATCAAGAAATGTTTCCACTCTAGTGTATGGGTTGTGAAGTTCACAGCTCGCATTAGGTTTTTCTTCCTGCATACATTACGTTGTTGTGAGGGTAGTGAAACTCTGTCAGTAATTTTTAGTGTTGTTTTCTTTCATGGCCATTGCCAAGGCTTACTCCTGTTCCTGTCGTCAATGTAGAATGTATTGTGAGCCCCATCACCTCTATCACTAGTGAACATGAGGGTTTGGGCTGTTCATTGTGCTGGTTTGTTGTACTAGTTCGTTCCTCCGTGGCTCCATATTTCTTCATTTCCAGGTAAGGAAATTATCTTACAAATGTTACAAATCTTTAGTTACAGTTTTAATAATATAATAAACAGCTCTAACTAAAATCCTTTGGGTTTTGCTTGAAGGATTGCAGTTTGAAGATAGGCTTGGAATGAACCCTCTCCAAGTTTGGATCGTCATCAAAACCTATGGGTAAGCCCCTGTTACAAAGTGGCAACTCCCTGTTTGAACAAAAAAGGGGAAAATTTTTTCAGTTGGAGAAGGAATACGACTTCGGTTCCTTTGGTGTTTTAAATTCTTAGCTCAGTTGTTATTTTAGTTTTTGGTTATTAAACCCTTTCCTGTAGCAGGGTAACTCCGGCTTCGATGACGTGACTTGTATCTCACTTTTCTTGACTTAATGACAAGTTTATAGCCTTATGGCTAAGTAATGATATACTGTGTCTTAAAATGTGAAGGTCCTCCTGTCTTCAAGGTTTAATGGTTCTCTCTTTCGAATACCCTGATAACATATATATTGTTTTATAAACAAAATTACAGTAATGAAGTTTTTATAAATTGCTTGTTAGTTTTCTCTTTCAAACCCTCACCATGATGCTGGGTGTAACTGGCCGTGAGCTAGTGAAGTAAATTTGGTTATTTCTTTAGCCTTACGACTAGACAAAGGAATATTTTTGGTTTAAAAGGGTTTAATTTCGAGCTCTATCTCGTTTAAGCAATAGTTTTAATAAACTTGTAATATACGGCTCTGTGTAATTAGAGTGTTTTCTTCCTCGGCTGTTAATAATGGTAATTATTGTTTTAATATTTTTCTTGTAAATAAATAAAGATAATATGAAGACTATAAGTTCAGTCGTAATGTAAATTTTATATGTTTATGCTTTTCAGTTAGGATTAAATCCTAGGGTTACTGTAAAAGAATCCTTAGATAAATATATTCTTAAATTTGTCAGTTGTGTTGGTTCATGTTTACCTAACTTACGTTGTTACAATAGTATTGATATTGTTTATTCTGTTTAAATATTTTCTTATAGTTTAGATAAAAGAGTTTATACAAATACTGTAAGTGCACGTTATAAGACTGTACCCAGTCTAGTGCATACTTAGTATTCTAATTTTTAAATTTTTAACTTGTTTATTCTATTTAAAAGAATACTTCTATGCAAAGAGTGTAAATAGAAATAGGGTTTGACCCTCAGGTTAAACCTACAAAGATTTAGAGCTTGTTGGAAATTAAATATTCTTGAAATAGGTAAATTCTTAGCTTGATTCTATTTACTGTTTACATTTAAATTTTCATTTGTTTACTGCTCTGTTAATTAGTAAAGATTCAGGGTTATGTAATGGTTTAAAAATTAACTCTAAACTTTGATTATTTCTTCCTTAATAGTATTTATAACATAATCCTATTCTAGTATATGTAAAATAATAGTTTAAGCTAAATGATATAAGGGTGGTTGAAACCTTGTTTAGATACTTAATGTATCTCCTATAATTTTCATTGTAACAGTATATTTCTTTACTATAATTCTATTTAGTGTTACTATTTCTTTTTCAACACAGATATGCTCATAAAAACAGTAAACATAACTAACCAGAATACTGTTCTCTTTAATAATAACTTACACACAATATTAAATACTCTGCTATCTACAAAATGCATAACCATATCTATTATATTCAATCTACTGTAAGTATTCTATCTGTGCTGGAATATGGCCTGGTTTTCCAGGTGTGGAAAAACATAGACTAGAAATTATTTTATATTCTAACACATTACTTTTTAAATTCATTTCTTCAATAAACTAAAAAGACTACTAGATTCTAACATTTACAAACTGAATATTTAACATTCATATAATAGTCAGACTCAGATTTATCTATCTAACACAGTAAAACAAAATAATGTAGAACCTGTTTAGGACAGACGACAACAGCGTTAGGAGGCCCTTCCTCCCTACCAATCTCCTGGAGAGCACTCAAACAACGCTTCCTCGGGATCCCAAGCCTGTTCCTGGTCTTCTTGGCTAAGAACTGGTGGAGAATGCAAATAGTAGACTAGTCCAATATCTCAGTAAAATAATCTACTCAGCAATAAGATCTTTCAGCTTAACAACTGCACTAGATCAATCAACAGTTATCCCCGTGAACACTTTCCACAATTCCCTTCCATTGAATTTCTCTGAAGTAAATTCATTCACCTAAATGATCACTTCTCTAGAATGAGCAACCTCAGCTCTCTTCAATGGGAATTTTTATAAAGATTGCCTAGGACTTTTGGGTCAGTTTTCATTAATTGAGCCACTTGCTCTGATTCCACTTTCTTGGGGAATCATGACCCCAAATGTAGGGAGGTTTCCACATGCAATAGTTGGAAGTGGTTTGAGGATGTTTCCACATGTCAGTTTTCTCTCCACCCAGTCTCCTCCACCAATTTGATTAGTAAACACTCTTTTAACACCTCTCCTAAGCTGTTGTCTTCTCCTTTATTTATTTATAAATAAAATATTCAGAATTACATTAAACATCCTTGACTCTGCTGAGTCATCAATTACAAATTAGCATAAAATTTAACATATTGTCCTCAAATAATACCAAATAATATAAAATTGTTTTTGCAAAATTGGGGCATGTGACATACACACCCCCTTAAAGCATAACATCGTCCTCGTTGTTATTTATTCTTCATCCTCAGAATTCCCCTGGAACAGAATTGGATATGCATCCCGCATATTGCTTTCCAATTCCCAGGTGGCTTCCTCCGAACTAAGGTGCTTCCATTGCACCTTCACCTGACCAATGGTGCGGTTCCGCAATGTGATCTCCCTCCACCCGAGGATACAGTTCGGTTCTACCAGAAAATATCCTTCTGGTTCCACCTATACATCATTCCAATTAACAACATGAGTAGCATCATGAACATATTTCTTTAATACAGAAATGTGAAAAACATTATGTACTCTTAAATTTGGTGGTAATGCTAATTGATAAGCTAATTGTCCAATCCTAGACAGTATTTCAAATGGACCACAATAACGAGGTGCTAGTTTTGCACAACTACCCAATCTCATAGAGCTCTTTTTGGGTCTCACCTTGATGAACACATGTTCACCTACCTGAAACTCCTTTGGAGTTCTTTTAAGGTCTACTTGACTTTTCTATCGATCCTGCGCAATTTTCAAATTACCCTATACCTGCTTTACAATTTCTTCCATTTCCTTTAATTGTTCAGGACCTAATACTAATCTATCCACCGGATTACTCCAAGAGATAGGAGTATTACATTTCCTTCCACACAAGATTTCGAAAGGACTAAATCTAGCTGACACTTGATAATTATTATTATAAGCGAATTCTATCAGATGCAAATAATCCTCCCATTTACCTGGCTGGTCTTTCACATACATTCTTAGTAAATATTCCAGTACCATGTTTACTCTTTCAGTCTGTCCATCTGTTTGAGGATGGGACGAAGTACTAAATTTAGTGTAGTGTTTAATCCTTTAAACAGATATTTCCTAAAGTTACCTGTAAATTTATGATCTCTATCTGAGATTATAACTTTCGGTATTCCATGCAGTCAAAAAATTTGTTTTAGAAAAATATCAGCTATGTTTGCAGCTTTATACGTAGTTTTAACATGTATAAAGTGAGTCGCTTTACTTAATTTATCAACCACTACCATGATAGAATCATTTAAATTCTGATTTTTAGGCAGTCCAGTAACAAAATCGAGCTAGGAATGGGCAATGGCTGGAGTAATCCAACTGGGTGTTGATGTTTAGTTTTCACCTGCTGACATTCAAAACACCTAGCGATATACTCCTTCAGTTCAGTCTTCATGTTTGGCCAAAAATATTCTTTTCTTAACATAGTTATAGTCTTTTGATAGCCTGGATGACCTGAGTATGGAGTTTTATGGATTTCATCTAAAATTAATAACTTAACTTTAGGTACATTAGGTACATACATTCTGTCTTTATACAGTAAAATTCTTTTTGCATTCAAACTATACCCCTTACTCAATCTTTCTGTTGGATTTTATTTTGTTTTAGCTTGTAAGTTTTGGTAAATCTCATCTTGTTCTATCCCCGATTTAAGCTATTCATCCAGATCTGTTGTATATATGCTGATAACTGCTGTGAAGTTCAGCCTTCCATTCCTACTTAATGCATCAGCAAGTCTATTTTCTTTACCTTCAATGTGCTGAATTTCGAAATCATACTCACTTAAAAAAGCTAGCCACCTAGCTTGTTTGGCATTTAGATTAGGCTGATCTAATATATATTTTAATCCTTTATTATCAGTCATGAGAATAAATTTTCTGCCACTTAGGTGATGACGCCACATCTTTAGAGCATGTATAATAGTAGTTAATTCCAAATCATAATTTGCATAATTCTTTTCATGAATTTTCAATTTCCTAGAATTATAGGCAATAACATGCCCTTCTTGAGTCAGAACACCTCCTAAACCATCATTGCAGGAATCAGTGCACACTACAAATTCTTTATTTGGATTAGCTATTCTTAAAATAGGTGCACTGGTTAATAAATTTTTTAACTTTTTAAAGCTTTCCTCACATTTCGAGTTCCAATCCAATTTCTTTCCTTTCTTATGCAAGTAAGTTATTGGATTCACGATTCTCAAAAAACCTTCAATGAACCTCTGGTAATAACTAGTAATTCCCATGAAGGATCGAACATCAGTTACATCCTTAGGAACCGGCCAATCTTCGATCGTCTTTATCTTTTCAAGATCCACCGAAATCCCTTCCTTAGTCACCACATGACCTAAGTACTGAATTTTATCCTTGAAGAAATCGCATTTACTAAACTTTGCAAAGAGTTGATGATCTCGTAGCTCTTGCAAAACAATTTTTAAATGTTTTTATGTTCTTCTTCAGTTTTGAATAAATTAATATGTCATCGATAAACACGACCACAAACTTATCTAGATACTTATGCATAACGTTGTTCATTAAACACATAAAAACAGTTGGGGAATTAGTAAGCCCGAATGGCATGACGACAAACTCGTAATGGCCATATCGAGTTCTAAAGGCTATTTTAAAGATGTCTTCATCTTTAATCCTAACTTGATGATATCCAGACCTTAAATCAATTTTCAAGAACACCGTGGCGCCATGTAGTTGATCAAACAGATCATCTATGCGAGGCAACGTGCATCTATTTTTAATAGTCATCTTATTCAACTGACGGTAATCTATGCAAAGTCGCATGGTTCCTTCCTTTTTATTAACAAAGATGACAGGTGCCCCCCAGGGAGACACACTAGATCGAATATAGTTTTGTCAATAAGTTCTTTTAATTGTGACTTTAATTCATTAAGTTCAAGTATGTTCATTTGATAAGGGGCCTTTGAGCTGGGTACTGCACCAAGTACCAACTCAATGGTAAAATCTAGTTCCCTTTTTGGAGGTAGCCCCAGAATTTATTCCGGAAATACATCAACATATTCTCTTAAAACTGGTATGTCCTCCAATTTTAATTTGTCTATTTTATTTAGATTCTCCTCAATATTTATTGTTACTGCATAAGCTTTACAACCCTTCCTAACAGCCCTCTTAAAATGCAGAGCAGAAATCTACCTTATGGTTGTTTTTTCTAGGGATCCCCTTTACACTTATTGGTTTTCCATCATTATTTATACACATAAAGGTTTTATCATAACAATTTAAAATCACCCTATGTTGTTCTAGCCAATCCATACCGATTAGTAAGTCATAAGAACCAAGAGGTAGTACATTAAGCTTTACAACAGTTTCAAATTGATCCATAACTACCGCACATTTCTTTACAAAACAAGTCACCTTCCTTTTAGGACCAGTGGGTAACTGAACCAACCAAGAATTTTCAAATTTTTCAACAGGCAACTTACATTTTTCTACGATTTTAGGTGAAATATAACTGACACTAGCTCCTGGATCAATTAAAATAGCGATAGGGGTTTGGTTTATCGTACCTTCTACTTCCACCATGGAAGTTTGATATTTTGCTTGTTGATTCTCCAAGGCTGCATTGATTCTGGGCATAGTCCTCACTAAATCTCCAACAGTCATTTCCTCCTATATGGTATGACTATTACTGACAGTCTTTTTTCAATTAGGACAGACTGAGGCATAATGTGGGCCATTACACTCCCAACACTTTATAGGTTCTTTGTGTTCAAATTTCTTTGTGTAATTACCATGGTTATTAGCATATTCTTTACCCTTTGAATTGTTCTGATTGCTTGGTGAATTATTCTTATTCCCTTGGAAATTCTTATTAACAAAATTTCTATTCTTATTGTTTTTAGAATTTCGGTTAGGCACAAATTATTTCTTCTTTTGTTCATAATGATTATTATTCTTCTTGGCCTTCCAGTTGGCCATGCTCTCTTTCTTCTGATTTTGTTCATAACAGAAATTGGCTTTTCTCATAGCTTCTTCCAGAGTTTTTGGATTGTCATACTCAATCCTTCCCTTAATATGATAAGGTAGACAGCTGAGGAATCACTGTAACTTTGGTTTTTCATCTAAAAGGTATGGTACATACCTAAGCAGACTTAAAAACTTGTTGTTCAGATCTTTCATAGTCATTGATCCTAATTTAAGCTCATAGAATTCTTTTTCTCTCTCTTCATAATACTGCTCAAACATAAATTTATTTTTAAAGTACCTCTTAAAGGTACTCCAATTTACTTTCTTCTCTTTTATTCTCTTCACTCTCTCCAAGTCCTGCCACCAAATATCAGCCTTTCCTGGGAGATTGTAGATAGCCATTCTAGCCTTTAATTGGTTAGAATAGTTATAAATATGGAATTACTTCTTCATTCCAGATAACCAGGATTCTGCTTCCTCCCCCTTCTCAATCTCTCCATTGAATGTTGGTGGTTTAATCTTTTTAAACTCCCCAGTAATTTCCTCATAGGGTTTATATTTTCTCTTTTTATTATAATTATTGTCATCACTACTTTCACTAGTGGAATGAAAATCACGTTGATCACCAAATACCTCTGAAGATGAGCTACTTTCATTTTTAGTCTATTTAATCTTTTTATATTTATGTTGATGACTTATATCTTCTGATTCAACTCTTTTACCTCTACCCTCAATTTGAAATCTTTCTGTTAGGATCTAATTCAGCTCCTCCTGAGCCCTTAGAATCCTTTCATTCTCTCGTTTAACATATTCCATTTCAAATTTTAAGTCTTTTACTGTTTGTAACAGTTCTGAAGAATTAGTGGTTAGGTCTTCTTGTATAGGGTCTCTTGGTAAGTTTTCTTGTTCAATAAATGGAGATTCCTCTTCCGCATATTCCTCGAGCCTTTCCATACATGTTGTTAGACTTCAGAAACAATTTTCTCTGTTGAATAACATTAAAAGAAAATAACATCAGCAAAATAATTTAAATTCATTGTTTCATAAATGCAAGTTGGGCTTCGTCAAGGCCTAGTGTTTGAACCTTGTGCTCTGATACCACATGTCATAACCCCAAATTTTCAAAAAAATTAAATTTTTTTGATGTAACATAAATTGTTTATAGCTGCAGTTTGTTAACTGCTAGCGGTTAACGGATAAATGAAACAGTTAACAAACTATTGATTAACTTAAACACATATAAATTAATACTAATTTAATTTCAATATGTGATGTAAATAATTTGTATTCAGTTGTTTCTAGTTGTACTGATGATTTGATATTGTCAAGTAGGTGAGAAGTTACTTTCTAACTGGGGCTTACTTAGCAATTTCTAACTTACCTGGATTTCTGGATCTTATAGGCTTGATAGGTAAATTTTGAACCAATAAGAGTTTATTAAGGTGTTAATCCAAATATACTTCTTTTAGCATAAATATACTGCTAGAGAAAAAGTTTGCTAAAGGGTACTATGAGGTAAAGTATCTTTTCTTACTTGTTTTGCAACTATGATAGTATTTTAAATTCATGTTGGAAAGACCAATAACCTTACCATTATCAATGTTTTTCATTAGTATAACTTTTGTTTCGGACAGTTCTTCTTTTTAGCTACTATCCAAGTTACTTATAGAGCTCACGATTTTGTAGAACAAACCTTTACTGACATAAGAGTTTACTGCTGTTATTATTTCTAAAATGTAAAAAACTACTTATCAGCATGGAAATAAAACTAAGCCTTATAAGAACAAGCTTACAAACGTACCCTCAGCTCTACTTTTAATTTAGTTTCAATAGAGGAAATTTATCAGCTTATTATTGTGTTATATCTATAAATTAATATTTGCACAAATGTCGTTAAGTTGTGATTTCTATCTCCAAACTTCTTCATGACATAAGTAATGTGGCGAGATTACATTACCCTATTATTTATTTATAATTATCAAGTGATACTATACTTATTCTTGGATAGTTTTACTATCCTTTACTACCAAGTCTATTCTAACCTTGGTTTGATTTATCTTAGAGCTTTGGTATCTTATGGAGACCAAAAAATCATGTACTTACAAGAAGTTTATCTTACTCTATGGTACCATAGACTAAACATATAAGTGTAAGAGATTATTTCAGAGTGTAAATACTTTTATATACACATTGATGATTTATAAACTAAATTATTACCATTAACGTTTACATAAAACTATATCTAACAACATAGTTCTTCATTGTAAAGTTTGAATCAATTATTATTAGAGATAGTAACTTATGATTAAGGGCATATACCCTACGATGGATCATTCCATAGTTATTATCTTACCAATGAAAGATTTCAATGTTTACATGTAAAAAGGGTTAACGATACCATAAAAATCTCACACTTCAACATAGTTTGACTTAATGTTTATCATTGAAATGATATGTATTGACTTTGTATATTATATTATCATTGTGGTCATTGTATAAATTATTAACAATAATTTGATTCTCGATAGTGCAGTGGAGACTATACAATCGACCCACTGTGGACTGAATAAATTTGTGGGCACGTGAAACCTCCACCACTGTGTAATGCATGATTTAAAAGCTCACAACGCAACCCTAACTCCTCATTCTTCGTCGAGGGTTTTGGTCTTTGCTCTGTCTCATTTACTATGGCCATGAGGGCTCGCTTGTGCTCGTCTTCAACTCCATTGTTTGTGTATCATGAAATGTTGCCACTCTAGTGTATGGGTTGTGAAGTTCATGGCTCGCATTAGGTTTTTCTTCCTACATACATTACGTTGTCGTGAGGGTAGTGAAACTATGTTAGTAATTTTTAGTGTTGTTTTCTTTCGTGGCCATTGCCAAGGCTTACTCCTATTCCGTTATCAGTGTAGCATGTATTGTGAGCCCCGTCACCTCTGTCACTAGTGAACACGAGGGTTTGGGCTGTTCGTTGTGCTGGTTTGTTGTACTAGTTCATTCCTCTTTGGCTCCATATTTCTTCATTTCCAGGTAAGGAAATTATCTTACAAATGTTACAAATGTTTAGTTACAGTTTTAATAATATAATAAACAGCTCTAACGAAAATCCTTTGGGTTTTTCTTGCAGGATTACAGTTTGGAAACAAGCTTGGAATGAACCCTTTCCAAGTTTGGATCGTCATCAAAACCTACGGGTAAGCCCTGGTTACAAAGTGGCAACTCCTTGCTTGAACAGAATAGGGGAAAAGGTTTTCAGTTGGAGAAGGAATACGACTTCGGTTCCTTTGGTGTTTTAAATTCTTAGCTTAGTTGTTATTTTAGTTTTTGGTTACTAAACCCTTGCCTGTAGTAGGGTAACTCCGACTTTGATGCCGTGACTTGTATCTCACTTTTCTCGACTTAATGTCAAGTTTATAGCCTTATGGCTAAATAATGATATACTCTATGTCTTAAAATGTGAAGGTCCTCCTATCTTCAGGGTTTAATGGTTCTCTGTTTCGAATACCCTAATAACATCTATATTGTTTTATAAAGAAAATTATAGTAATGAAGTTTTTATAAATTGTTTGTTATTTTTGTCATTCAAACCCTCGCCATGATGCTGGGTGTAACTGGCCCTGAGCTGGTGAAGTAAATTTGGTTATTTATTTAACCTTATGGCCAGACAAAGGAATATTTTTGGTTTAAAAGGGTTTAATTTCGAGCTCTGTCTCGTTTAAGCAATAGTTTTAATAAACTTGTAATATACGGCTTTGTGTAATTAAAGTCTCTTCTTCCTCGATTGTTAATAATGGTAATTATTTTTTTAATATTTTTCTTGTAAATAAATAAATATAATATGAATACTGTAAGTTCAGTCGTAATGTAAATTTTATATGTTTATGCTTTTCAGTTAGGATTAAATCCTAGGGTTACTGTAAAAGAATCCTTAGATAAATATATGCTTAAATTTATCAGTTGTGTTGGTTCATGTTTACCTAACTTACGTTGTTACAATAGTATTGATATTTTTTATACTGTTTAAATATTTTATTTTCTTTTAGATAAAGGAGTTTATACAAATACTGTAAGTGCACGTTATAAGACTGTACCCAGTCTAGTGCATACTTAGTATTCTAGTTTTTAAATTTTTTACTTGTTTATTTTGTCTAAAAGAATACTTCTATGTAAAGAGTGTAAATAGAAATAGGGTTTGGCCCTCAAGTTAAACCTACATAGATTTAGAGCTTGTTGGAAATTAATTATTCTTGAAATAGGTAAATTCTTAGATTCATTCTATTTACTGTTTACATTTAAATTTTCATTTGTTTACTGCTCTGTTAATTAGTAAAGATTCAGGGTTATGTAATGTTTTAAACATTAACTCTGAACTTTGATTATTTATTCCTTAATAGTATTTATAACATAATCCTATTCTAGTATATGTAAAATAATAGTTTAAGCTAAATGATATAAACGTGGTTGAAAGCTTGTTTAGATACTTAATGTATCTCCTATAATTTTTATTATAACAGTATATTACTTTACTATAATTATATTTTAGCGTTAATGTTTCTTTTTCAACACAGATATGCTCATAAAAACAGTAAACATAACTAACAATAATATTGTTCTCTTTATTAATAACTTACACATAGTATTAAATACTCTGCTATCTACAAAATGCAGAACCATATATATTATATTCAATCTCCTATCATTTTCTTTCATCTACTGTAAGTATTCTATCTATGCTGGAGTATGGCCTGGTTTTCCAGGTGTGGAAAAACACAGACTAGAAATTATTTTCTATTCTGACACATTATTTTTCAAATTCATTTCTTCAATAAACTAAAAAGACTACTAAATTCTAACATTTACAAACTGAATATTTAACATTCATATAACAATCAGACTCAGATTTATCTATCTAACACAATAAAACAAAATAATGTAGAACCTGTTTAGGAGAGACGACAACAGCGTGAGGAGGTTGTTCCTCCCTACCAATCTCCTAGAGAGTGCTCAAACAACACTTCCTCGGGACCCCTGACCCTGTTCCTGGTATTCTTGGCTGAGAACTGGTGGAGAATGAAAATAGTAGACTAGTCCAATATCTCAGTAAAATACTCTACTCTCAGTAGTAAGATCTTTTAGCTTAATAGCTGCACTAGATCAATCAGCAGTTATCCCCTCAAACACTTTCCACAATTCCCTTCCATTGAATTTCTTTGAAGTACATTCATTCACCTAAATGATCACTTCTCTAGAATGAGCAGCCTCAGCTCTCTTCAATGGGAATTTTTATAAAGATTGCCTAGGTCTTTTGGGTCAGTTTTCATTAATTTAGCCACCTACTCTGATGTTGATGTATTTGTAACTTCGGAATGTATTCATCTATGTATCTTATGTATTGTATCCTGATGTTTATTCCGGGATGTATCTATAAGGTAATTAACTCATGTTGTCATGCCCCGATGTTTCGATCGGGAGAATCAATAATGTAAACAAGTCATGTCAAGTCATAGTGGGTAACCCTCCGATTGTCTAAAGGTTAAAGTCCTCGCAGTTCCGGAGCACTAGGATTATTAGACTCTCCTAGTAGAGGTCAGCCCTGGTAGGGTTTTAGTCATGTCGAGATTAGTATAAATAGAGAGCTAGACTCTCTATTTAGTACACAACTCATACACACTCAAGTGTAGCACATAGTTGATGAAGAGAAAGACATTGGGGCTAGAGGAAAGGGCTTGCTGCTGCTAAGAGATTGTCTTACTGTTTTTGTGTTTCACTTTGGTGTTGATTCTATCTCAGAGGAAGTTGTGGGGTTTTCTCCATTTATGGTTTCCCTGAGGAAAAACATTGTGTTCATTGTCTCTTGTGTTTAATTGCTGTGCTTGTTATTCTCTCAGTTAAAGATCCTAATGATATGCTAGCTAAATGTTGAAAAACTAACATGGTATCAGAGCTAACCTGAGAAGAAGACATTGTGCAGCTGCGGGAACTAGGGATTCCTAGTTTGTGGGTCTTCCTCCACATATTTTTCAGCAAAAGTAAGGTGGAATAACTCTCCTCCTTAGGGCGCATCTTTCTTTCGAAGCAGAATCCAATTCTGAGGTTTTTTAGTTTTGGACCTATCACTATTGTCGGAAATTAGGGATTTTCACAAAAGATAAAATTTTCAGTGAGCCTAGGCCTAGATTTATCTCCTCCCCAAAATCAAAGTTAGGGACAAATTTCAAGGCATTTGGGTGGACAGAACTCCAAAAAAGAAAAACCCTAATTTGCTCCTGAACCAGCTCTGCAGGATTTCAGCTCAAGTTTCAGATCCGACATATTGACTCTAGTAAGATCTAGAATCTTTTGTATTTCCATTTGAGGTTCTCTGTTAAGATGTCTCATCATACCAAGCTTGATGAAAAGCTTGAGGGAGCTGATAACTTCCGAGCATGGAAGTATAGGATCTCCTTGGTCCTGGAAGAAAATGAGTTGGACTCCTATATCCAAGAGGAGGTTCTAGTTCCATAGGGAGATGAGGAAAAGGCATTACATAAGAAGAGAATGGTTATGGAAAAGAGGATCATTGCTGATTCTATCAAGGATCACCTTATCCCACAGGTGTCCTCTCTCAAGACACCTAAAGCTATGTTTGATGCCCTAACCAAACTGTTTGAAGGAAAGAACATCAATCGAAAGATGACTCTAAGGAACCAGTTGAAGAATGTCAAGATCCAGAATGAGGAGACCATCCAGTAATACTTTACAAGGGTCTCCCAAATCAAAGAACAACTAAAAGCTGTAGAAGAAGAAGTGGAGAATGCAGAGATTGTGATGACAACATTGAATGGCCTTCCTAGGTCATGGGATTCTTTCATCCAAGGAATTTGTGCTAGAAAGAAGTTGGTAAAGTTCAACAGAATGTGGGAAGTATGTTCTCAAGAAGAAGATTAGATAGCAGCTCGAAAAGAAAAGATGGGAAATGAAGATCAAGCTCTCACAGTACACTCAAGGAAAGGAAGAAGCGAAAAGCATCATCACCAAGGTAAGCATTCTCACCAAAAATTTTCATCTAAACTCAGATGTTATACATGTGATGAAATAGGGCACTTTGCTAGACACTGTCCTATGAATAACAATGGGTCCAAGAAGAATAAGAACTCCAAAAGAAAACATCATGCTCACACTACTGAGGATGATGATCCTCCAAGGAAGAGAACAAAGCAAGAAAGTGAAGATTCTTCAAGTGAAGATGAATATGTTCTAATTTCTGCTCTCACGGGAACAGTCACACATGGGAGCAAGGATTGGTTTATTGACATTGGGGCTTCCAAGCACATGATAGGCTTCAAGGAATCCTTTGAGAATCTATCTGAACATAACTCACCCCATAAGGTGAAGCTAGGAGATGACTACCAATATCCAATAAAGGGTAGTGGTGAATCCTCCTACAAGCTAGACTCTGAAAAGTCTATAAAAATGAAGGATGTTCTATTTGTACTAGGATTAAAGAAGAATATTCTATCCATATTGGCACTAGATGCAAAATGCATGAGAGTTGCATTCATAGATGGTCAAGTCATTATGTGGCCAAGAGGAAAGACTATTGACGATGCAATAGTGATTGGAGAGCAAGAAGGAGGTTTATACAAACTAAAGGGACATTCAGAACAAGCTATGGTCCATGAAAAAGTAGAGCCAAATGAACTATGGCATAGAAGGCTTGCACATATGCATTACAGAGCACTACCACTTGCAAGCAAAGCTGTTGAAGGTCTTCCAGAAATCCAAGCAAAACATGAAGGAGTCTGCAAAGGATGTGCGAAAGGAAAGAATACAAAGAAGACATTTCCAACTAGCGAGAGCAAAGCAAAAGGAATATTGGAAGTCATCCACTCCGATGTATGCGGTCCAATGTCATCAAGTTCACTAAGCGGGTATGTATACTATGTTTCTTTTATTGATGACTTTTCTAGGAAGACATGGATTTACTTCATGAAGAATAAAGATGAAGTGTTCAGCAAGTTCAAGAAATTCAAAGCCTTGATCGAGAACCACACAGAAAAGAAGATCAAGACCTTTCGATCAGATAATGGCGGAGAATTAAAATCAAATGAATTCAAAGAGCTATGCAAAGAATCAGGGATTAAGAGGTATTTTTCCACTCCTTACAATCCACAACAAAATGGGATTGCAGAAAGGAAGAATAGAACTATCATGGAAGCTGCAAGAGCAATGCTTCATGATCAGGATCTTCCTATGCATCTATGGGCAGAAGCAGCCAGAACAACAGTGTATGTACATAACCGTACTCCACACAAAGTACTCAAAAATAATACTCCTGAAGAAGTCTTCTCTGGCAAGAGACCTGAAGTCAGCCATCTCAGAATATTTGGTTGTCCAGTGTACATACACATACCAAAAGAGAAGAGAACAAAACTAGATCCTTCATGAAAGAAGGGTATATTTGTGGGATACTCTAAAAGCTCAAAGGCTTACAGAATATACTTCCCAGGATTCAAGAAGATCAACATCAGCAGGGATGTAACATTTGATAAAGACACAGGTTACAACAAATCCATAAAGAGGCCTGCTGAAGAATCCGAAGCTCCCAGAATTCATGATACAACCATGAATGAAGAAATTCAAGAAGAAGATCGAGAATTTGAAGAACCACAAAGACCTGTAGATCCACCTCAGGAGAATAATCCTCACAAAAGGAAACCTTCCTGGGTTCAAGAAATTATCCAAGGTGTGAAAAGATATGGGGCTCTAGAAGAAAATCACAGAGAAAGAAAGAGAACCAGATCTTACTTCGGATACGTAGCTTTACTATCTGAATTTATCAAAGGAGAACCTTACAGTTATGAATAGGCGACAGAGAGGAAAGAATGGAAGGATGCTATGATCAAATAATATCAATCAATCATGAAGAAAGATGTTTGGGATGTTGTCCCAAGACTAGAAGGGAAGTCAGTTGTAACTTCCAAATGGATCTACAAGACCAAGCATGCTGCAAACGGTAGCATAGAGAAATATAAGGCAAGGTTTGTGGCTCGTGGCTTCTCACAGAAGGAAGGAATAGATTATGAAGAAACCTTTGCTCCTGTAGCCAGATACGCTTCCATCAGGTTAGTACTTGATTTGGCTACAGTAATGAAATGGAAGATACACCAAATGGATGTCAAGACTGCTTTCTTGAATGGTGTAGTAGAAGAAGAAGTGTATGTCGAACAGACACTCGGTTTTGAGACACATGATAAAGAGTCTCATGTGTGCAGATTGAAGAAATCCCTGTATGGTTTGAAACAGGCACCTAGGACCTGGTATGGCAGAATTGATAGCTTTCTATCTAGTATGGGCTTTACCAAGAGTAAAGCAGATTCCAACCTTTACTACAAGGTTGAAGATGGCAACCCAGTGATGCTTCTACTATATGTAGATGATCTATTTGTAACATGTATGGATGGGTTGATTGCTGATACAAAGAGAAATCTTGCTGCTGAGTTCGAAATGAAGGACTTGGGTATGATGCATTACTTTCTAGGTATGGAGGTGTGGCAGAGTACAGAAGGAATCTTCCTTGGACAAGGGAAGTATGCAGTAGAGATCCTGAAGAGGTTTGGGATGATGGACTGCAATACTATGGCCACACCTATGGCATCGAACTTGAAGCCATTGAGTGATGCTTCATCAAAGTCAATTGATGCTACGATGTATCGTCAGATGATTGGGTCATTGATGTACCTGACGAACATGAGACCAGACATTTTCTTTGCTGTGAACACCTTGAGCCAGTTCTTGACAGATCCAAGAAATGTTCACTTGATTGCTGCAAAGCATATTCTGAGGTACCTAAGGTTTACAATTGATTATGGGCTCAAGTACGATGAGAATCAGAAGATTAACCTAGAGGGTTATGTTGATTCAGATTGGGCAGGTAGTGCCATTGATAGGAAGAGCACTTCTGGGTGTTGCTTCAGTATGGGATCAGGAGTGATTTCTTGGTTTAGCAGGAAGCAATCCTATGTGGCACTAAGTACAGCTGAAGTAGAGTATGTCACAGCTTGTTCAGCTACTTGTGAGGCAGTATGGCTATGGAAGATACTGTCTGATTTATTTGATCTCCAGATGGATGCTACTTGTATACATTGTGACAACCAGAGTTGCGTGAAGCTGTCAGAGAATCCAGTGTTCCATGACAAGTCGAAGCATATCAAGATCAAGTATCACTATATCAGGGATATGGTACAGAGGGGAGCAGTGAAGCTCCAGTATGTTGCGACGGAGGAACAGATAGCTGATGTGTTGACGAAGCCATTGGCTAGGGTGAAGTTCGAGTACTTCAAGGAGAAGCTTGGTGTTCTCCAGATCGAGATTTCCACCAACAGAAAGTGATGAGTCCCATAGCCATTCTGACATGGTGAGAGGATTGGTTCCTTCCATGGTCAGATGTAAGGGCTGAGCGATTCTATCATGGTGAGAGGATTGGTTCCTTCCATGGTCAGATGTAAGGGCTGAGCCATTCTGCCATGGTGAGAGGATTGGTTCCTTCCATGTCAGATATGAGTGTTGATTTCCATTCTGGGAATGGAGGCACCTGGTCAGTTAATAGGAACACTCAGTCCCAGATTGAGAGAGCCATTCTGATGAGCATGTCATATGTAAGGGCTGAACCATTCTGTCATGTCTAAAGAATTAGGTTTCTCCCATGTCAAATGTGAGTGTTGGCCATTCTATTGAGTAGGACAGATGTAAGGGCAGCTGCCATTTTGGGAATGGAGGCACCTCAGATGTAAGGGCAGCTGCCAGTTACCAGGTTGCTCAGTCTGGGACTAGGGGCCATTCTAACGAGGGTGTTGGATTTGGTTCCTACCAGGTCAAATGTGAGTGCACACCCTTCTAAACATGCATGTTGGATTGGTTCCTTGCATGTTTCAGATGTAAGTGCGGGGCCCTTTTGGATGTGCATGTTGGATTGGTTCCTCGCATGTTCCAGATGTAAGTGCAGATCCTGTTATCCCTAAAGTTGAACCTAGACTACGGGATTCAAGCTTAAGGAAATCTTTGTTCAAAAATGTATAAATCAAATGAAATCAAACTGAAAACACAAGCTGGTATGAAACCAGGGCTAATAGAACTTCACAGCACTATAAATAACTAGGCTAGTATAAAATCAAAACTGTTTGTACAGATTACACAATTCTGGTATGAAATCAAAAGCTGTAAAAAGCATCACACGGTTTACAATAAGTTAAGCTAGTATATGTCACACATTGGTATAATACAAGTATTTATAAGAAAATCAAAGCATTGAAGTGATAGGATGGTATGAAATCAGAGCTGCAGGAGAATCAAACAGATGCTGTATAACATAGAATCAATCACAAAGTTCAATATCAAGGTCTATGATCATAAATCAAGAAGTGAAACTGCCACTATCTATAAAATATAAAGATAATTATTTCTCACGATAAGAATTAGTGCAATGGAATATGAATGACCATATGCATAAAAAAATTATTTGAAAAAACAATTCATACAACACATGGGCAAATCATCATCATGTTCATTCAGAAATAGAACCTATTACTGAAGCTGCAAAATGCTTATGCTACACAGACAGTGCTTACAATTGATCATGCATAACTCCCAAAACTGCCAACCCCTAGTCCTCTAGTCGGGACATACTTTTATACAAAAATATTCTATCTACAAACTAACCTAACATACCATAGATCCTATATTTCAGGATCGAACCTCCTCCAAAATTGGGAAGTTAATCCCATACAAAGTATTAAACTACAAGTGTCATACATGTGTCAAACATAACAACATAAGTTCAAAATCAAATAACAATTTAACACCTAAAGGATTCTAGAAGCCTCTGCTAAGGTAGCTAGGTCACTAAGAACCTGTGCACGCTTTTGAAGTCTAGCAAATTCAGCATCTTTATCACTTTCCTTGTTCTGGGCTTTGACCTGCTCCAGCTGTCTTTGAATAGCTCGCTTTTCCTTGAGGATGTCCTTGGAAATTTCCAGTAGTTTTTGCTACTCTGCTTCTTTATCTTCCATGTCCTCACGTAATCTTTTGTTTGCCACCATTAATTTCTCATTTATGTCCTGCAGGTATCTTGTCTGTTCTTTATAGGTTTGAAGAGATATTTTACACTGGCCAAGTTCTGGGGAGATATCCAAATCTTCCTCTCTTATGCAACCTCCTTCTTCAGGAAAATTTTTTGATACTGAACCTTCATCAAGATTTTCTTGCTTGCCTGTACAAAACACTGCTGGTATAGAACCTGCTACACCCTGCATATCAATAAATCTCTCTATATCTTCACCATATTGGTACCTTGCTGTATGTACTGTTCCCTCGCTAGCAGCATCTTCTATAACTACAACCTCCCTGTCACCTTCCTGTGCTGTTCTTTCCTCCATCTGCATCCTTTCCCTCTATCTGGTTCTTGGCTCGCCTTCCTTGAATAACTGTTTACAAATCTTCTTTTTTGAAGCTATGCTTTTAAGAATATCACTAATTTTTTCTAGGTTTTCCTGTGTGCAGGGTGTTTCAGGGCATAAACTGTCTTGTATGGGATTACAAACAACATTCTTTTCTTCATTCTTACCCTCCTGAACTATCTTTTTAGGGCTTGTTTCCTGCTGGTTAGGATCATCCAACATCTTTTTACCTTTTTCCTTAGGGTTGTCCCTAAACCCTAACTCTGCTAACAGGGATTCCCACGTTCTTTCTTCCTTATGCAGCTGAGCTAGAACTAATAATTTAATCAACCCCTGGTGATAAATAGAACGGGCTGTATGCTGAGGATGACTTTGAACCTTAGCAATCATTTTTTGGAGGCTTTTAAACAAGTAAAATGAGATATTTACCTGTACAGTGCCATGAATATGCATTAATAGTTTTAAATGGCACTTTAATACCCTGTCGTATCTTCCATCACAAGTAATGTAATTCGGAATCACCTCCAAAGGAACCCTCCATGCTGGCTTCATTCTGTTAACGTGGACTCCATTTTTCCAGTCAAGTTTTTCACATCCAGGTATTAGGAACTCACTAAAATTGCTTTGGAAATCTTTCTGTTTGAACCATCTTTCACCCTGTGCAAGGACATTTATTGCCTCAGCAATAAATTCCTCATTGACCCTAATAGTTAAGCTTTGTAACTAAACCCTTTCATCATTGTAATTTTCAATGAAAGCCATGGTCAATTGTGAATGGTAACCCTACAGTTTATCACAAAAATTGAACCATCCTAACCTCTGTATTAGCTTAGCATACCTTGGAAATTGCTTTATCCAATCTGTGTTATTTGGCTCTAGTCTACAAATGAAGCCTCCAGGCTTTCTTTTCACGACAAGCTCTGGCTCCTCCTCTTCGGTTACCTTTGACATTTGAAACCCTAAGTGATTTCAACTCAGCTGTATGGACCAATAATGCTTTAAATCTCAGATAAAAACATATACATTCTGCTGCATCTAACTCTGTGGTAAATCTTCAGTTTATGCTAACATCTGGACTTGTCAATAATATCTATGCTTGTGCTGGTAGTAACATTAATCTGCAATCCAACAGAGTGACAATGCCAACGAAATTTGAACTAAAACTCGTGATAGCTCTTATCCCTAAACCTCTGTCAATCATTCAAATCATAAAATCCTTCACGTTGTATTGTTCTGAACAGGGAATTTTATACTGCGACTGTGTGCTCAAGAAGAGCAGTGATGTAACTGCTTGCTCTGAAATGCAAGGAAGCTATGTACAATGTATTCCAAACCTTGAAACCACAAGCCCTAGGGTTTGAAATTAAACCTTAATTTCCTGAACTTTTACATAACGTTGCTCGTGATCACATGGAGACAGACAGTAAACCAAACAAGCCTGCGAATACCCTTCTTCAGCAGAATAATGAGAAACATTTTAGGGAAAAATGTGCATTAGGTTGATTTTTCCACGATTACTGCTAGTACTCATTACATGAACGGTTTCAATTTTGAAATGACAACACATGTATTATTCCATAATTTCCACCACATGACTCATCATTTCGTGGACAGGAGTGCATTTTATTTAAAACATGTCCATATCGAATGTCCTATATTTATGAATATGATAAAAGCTTATTATCATTCTATATTCCATGAAATAAATAATAAACCTTTCAATAAAATACCATTTGGACATTCTGCCATTAGAAATCAATATGCTTCCAACTCACAATATGCTGCTAGTTTGAAAAAAAACGCTGCCAGCTGTAAGAATTCACCCTGTAACATATACTCTTTTGCACATACATGGGCTCATAATTAATGAATGAAAATTTTGATGATTTTACAAAAGGAACCCTAATGGTGAGTAATCAATCATAAAGTATAAAACAAAGCAAAATAAAAAAACAATAAAAACCAATCATAATCAAAAAATTGAAAAATAAACAGGTGAAACAACCCTAGAGATAACATCTGGCTCCATCTGGGGACAAAGTTTCTCTTAGAGACTTTGAGAACTTGCTGACCAGTGCCTTCAAAAGTCTGTTAAGGTTACTTCTGTCTTATTGGGCTGGAGTCTTATTTGCAGTAACATGATATATACAGTGACTATGTACAAATAACACCTTGTCTTTCACTCTGTGTAAAAATACTTTAAGAAACGTCCATTGACTGGACCTGCAATTTCTTCACCCTTCAGATTTTGTAAGACAAAGGTATTATTTCCAAGGATCTTTATGATTGAAAAAGGTCCTATCCATAAGTTATCAAACTTCCCATGCTTACCTTTTTCATCTTTTCTTGCATCCCATCTGAGCACAAGATCACCAACTGTAAACACATCTTTTTTAACCTTTTTATCAAATCTATCTTTCATTCTTTTTTGATGTTTCTTAGTTGTGTCCTTGATGGCTTCTCTGTCCTGCTGCAACTGCACTATCTGGAACATTCGTCTCCTAATATCATCTGGCTCTTCTTCAATTTCCTGCAAAAACTTCATGACTAGGGTGACTAAATGGACAGGGAAAATAGCATCAGTCCTATAAACCAATTGAAAAGGGGATGTCCCAATTGATTTTTTAATTGTTACTCTATCAGCCCATAGAGCAAATTTTAGTTTGCTGTCTTAACTTCGTTTATTTTCAAACAGCATTTTCTTGATACTGTTTACAATGTTTTTGTTGCTAGATTCTGCTAATCCATTTCCTTGTGGATAGTATGGTGTGGACTGTTTAAGGCTAATGTTTTTTTCTTGACAAAAATTCACCATCTTTTTTTATTTGAAAGCAGGGGCATTGTCACTGACTAACTTTCTAGGGCATCCAAACCTACTCAGAATGTTTTCTTGAAGGAAAGTAATTATAACCTGTTCTGTTGCTCTTCTTGTTGGGACTGCTTCCACCCATTTTGTGAAGAAATCAGTAGCAGTCAAGATCCATTTATGTTGTCCACTAGAGGGAGGATGAATTTCCCCAATAAAGTCTAGTCCCCACTGCTGAAATGGACCATTCACAGAAATAGGTTTTAAAGGTAAGGACTGAAGCTTTTGCTTACCTACAAATTTCTGACATTCGATACATGATCTAACTTGTTGATATACATCTGAAAACAAGGTAGGCCAGTAGTATCCTACTCTCAATATTTTGAAGGCAGTTTCCTTCCAATACTTATTTCCTCCACAAACTCCACTATGCAACTCTGCAATCACAGCATCAACTTCATATTTCTCCAAACATTTCAACATTATTCCTCCTGGATCCTTCCAATACAAAATCTGATCCATTAAAACATACTTCATGGCCTTTAGTTTCAAGGATCTGCATTCACTCCTATTCAATTCAAGAGGGCACTGTAAATACAAAAGAAAATACACAACATCTTTATACCAATCAGATTCGGCATACATGTTATAAATCTGCTCTTTACTGTGCTCTGTTGTCATAATCTGCTCTGACTGTTCTGCCATGACATGAAGATTCAAAACCTGACAATTTGACTCTGTGAGAAGTTTAGCTAGTCCTTGTCCTTTTACCAATTTTGTTGGCTTAATTTCTATGTCATATTCCATGACCTTAGCTATCCATCTGCCTCTCTTTCCTTCGCTGTCAGGCTGTGCTAAAATCTCTTTAACTGCTGCATTTGGGACATATGCCACAACTTTAGAATGTAAAACATATATTCTAAAGAATTTAAGAGCCTTGACTAAAGCATAAGCCTGCTTTTCCATTATATTATACTTTAGCTCAGAATCTCTTAATGTTTTACTAAAGAATGATATAGGCTGTTCCAAATTATCAGAGTTCTTATGTAACAATACAGCCGCAATAGTGTCCTCTGATGCAAATGAAAATATTACAAAATATTTTGTATAATCAGGAGCCATCAGCACTGGGGCTTCTATCAATGCTTGTTTTATGTTTTCAAATGCTTCTTTAGCTTGTTTAGACCACTTAACCTCACTATCTTTTTTAAGCATTTGAGTGATATGCTTTATTATTTCTGCAAAATTTGGAATAAACCAACGTAAAAAGTTGATTTTTCCAACAAAGGATTGAATTTCTTTTTTGTTTCTGGGAATGCTGATTTTTAGGATAGCCTTGACTCTTTTTGGATCTATCTTTATTCCCTCAGCAGAGACAATATGGCCTAACAGTTTGCCTTCTGTCAGGGCAAAGTGAGACTTTTTAGGATTTAGTGATAAACCATACTGCCTGCATTTGACAAAAATTTGTCTTAAGTGTTTAAGATGTTCTTCATCAGATTTAGAAAAAACTGTGATGTCATCCTAGTATATCACTACAAACTTTTCATTTTCACCCACAAAAGCTATATCCATAGCCCTCTGAAAGGTAGCACCTGCATTCATGAGCCCAAAGGGCATTTTGTCATACATAAAAGTTCCCCATGGTGTGGTAAATGTTGTTTTTTCTCGGTCCTCTGGCTGAACTGCAATCTGGTTATAACCAAAAAATCGATCAATCATTGACAGTCTGTGAGCACCTACTACCCTCTGCAAAATCTGATCTATCTTTGGCAATGAATAGTTATCCTTGAGGCAAGCTCTATTCAAGTTCCAGAAGTCTACACATAATCTTATCTCTCCATTTTTCTTCCTTACAGGGACTAAATTAGCAACCCAAGATGAATATCTTAAAGGCACAATGATTTTTGCATCTAACAGTTTTTTCATCTCTTTTTCAATTACTGGCAGCAATGCTGGATTTAACCTTCTAAGCTTCTGTTTAAAAGGCTTAGTGTTTGGTTTTAGAGGGATCTTGTGTTGAATTATACTGGTATCATATGTTTTTAAATCATGATATGACCAAGAAAAAATGTCTTTATATTCTTTCAGCAAACCCAGATATTTTCTTCTTTCATCATCTCACAGTAATTTTGACAGTTTTATCATTTGAGGTTGATTTTCAGTACCAATGTTATACTCCACAACATTTTCTTCAGTAGTATGTAGGGTGGGTTTCATCAATGTATCATCCTTTGAAAAGAGTCTTTCTAAAGGGACAAGTCCCTTATGAATGAAATTCCCTTTTAACTCCACAATTTTATGATCAGCAATTGAATTATTTCTGCAAGGTTCATTTTCTACCAATTCTGAATCTTGTTCATGATCAACAATATCATCTAAAAATTCACCTACCAATTCCAGAAATTCTTTTATTTCCTGATCATCATTAAAGACTTTCCAATGTTTAATATTATCTGGGACAGCAGGTCTGTACCTGACATCAATTGGATATTTCAGATGAGTGACTTGTGGAACTTTGAAATATGCTGCTGCTAAAGCTAAGGAATCAGCTGTCTCATTATATTCCCTGGGGACAAAAGTGATATTGAAGGCTATGAAGAAGTTTTCAATTAGATCCCAGACCTCATTCCTATAAACTTTTAATAACTGTTGTTTTACTTGGTACACATTTTTTACTTGCTGAATTATTAATTTGGAGTCACCAAATACAACAAGTTCCTTGATGCCCAAGTCTTTTGCTGCTCTTAACCCAAGGATCAAAGCCTCATATTCAGCAGTATTATTTGTTGTTTTAAATTCCAATTTGTACATAAGAGAAATGAACTCACCTCCTACTGAAATCAATAGTACTCCTGCTCCTGCCCCCTCTTTACTTGATGCCCCATCGAAATACATCTGCCATAAACCATCTGGTTCTTCTCTCTTTACCTAAACTGGGATGTCTTTTTGAACTTTTAAAACCCCATCAATTTCATCATTTAGTTGCAACATACAAGAACCAATATTTTCATCAATTGAATAGATCGGATGATTATTAGGGTGCCTACTATCACTTACCAAATATGCCATTTGTACCTCTCTGTAAAGTCTTCTGAATTCTCCTCCAAATACTGGAATTGTAGCATATGAGAGATCCATTTGCAAATTTCCTCCCACTTTCTTTGCCCAGGATCTAGACAATAACAAACCAAATTTGGGAGAAATATCTGCTACAACAATATCCATCAATACACTCTTCATAGGTACCTGAGTTAAATTCACCACTAGATCCTTGATTACCCCAATACATTTCACTACCCTAGAATCAAATGCATACAAATCGTGGTATGGTTTTGTAACACTCAGTCCTAAGGCTTCCATGACTGATTTTGGCATGAGGTTGTGTGAAGCTCCTGAATCTAGCAAACAATTATGCAGCAATTGATCATGTATGGAAAAGGTTACATAAAATGGAGGAGAATATTCTGAATTATCATCAGGCTGATCAAAAGTTTTTGATCCTACAATGATAGTAGGTTTTTCATCCTGCAAATTAATCTCATCAGAAGGGATAGGATTAGAATTCACTGCATTGCTGAAAGTTTAAAGGCTGCCTCCCTGTAAACTTTACTTTTAATCAATTATGTTAAAGGCACAGGGATCTTCACCTTATTAAGCTCATGTTCAAAACTGAAACCACTAACATATTTATTAATCTCCTCAGGATTCACAATTTCATCTTTTCTCTGATTTACAATTTGTTTCTGTTTTGCAGGCAAATTTTGTTTAAGAGGAAGAGCTTTCACCACTTTCTTAGTTTGTGCTGCATGTTTTTCCCCTGACCTCAGACCATATGATTTTTGTGGCATTTCCTGATAGACCTCTGGCATAGACATCTGATAATCATCTTCTTCATATTGATCTAATTCTGTAGCATATTGATAATCAGATCTAGTTAGAAAATGAGAAAAAGCATCCTCATCAAACTGGCTAATATTATGTTCTTCTGTTTCCAAATCATCTAACTCTCCTTCATCAATTTCATATGATTCATCATCTCTAACATTATTGTTTTGAAAAGGAGGTTGAATCATTTGTTCTTCATTTTCTCGTCTGTCTCTCTGTATATCATTATTCCGTCTTTCTCTTGGGAGAAACCTAGGGTCAAAAGGTCTTCTGAATTGATTCTGATTTCTATCACCTTCAGGCATGGGTTTATTCTGATTTCTATTTCTATTTCCCATTTCCAATCTATCAATCTTATCAAACAAACTTTTTATAATTTTACTCATTTCATCCATTTTGTTATCTGATGTCCTTCCTACATGACCTGATGTACTGATTTCTCTTTTTCCTTTTCTGTCAACAATTTGGTGTTCTGTTTTCTCTTTTAATCTGTTTGAGGCCAAAATATTTGACTCTACTTCTAATGCTGCACTTTGCATGTTTTGAAGTGACTTAGCTTTTCTTTCTCTTAGCAACAAAGAAAACTCAGGATTAAATGCATTTGCATAAGCTAATTTTGCTGATGTCTCAGTAGGTTTTATTTCTACTGGAATCTTACTGTACATCTTATTAAATCTTTTAGAAAAATCTCCCACTGCTTCACCCTTTTCTCTTTTTAAAGATTCAAACTTTGTCTGGTAATACAAATAGTATTTAGTGTCACCCCACTGTTTGATAAATGTTTCTTCTAAGGCATCAATGCCATCTATGGAGTCAGGTGGTAATTCCTTGAACCATTTTCTAACCTCACCATCTAAACTTTGGACAAATAATCTCATCCAAACATCCGTATGTTCATAATTGTGATTGTCTGCAAAACTACAGAATTTATTCCAATGTTCTTCTGTAGTAACATCTCCCTGGCCATAGGGGGTGACAATTCTTCACGATCCGCGCCGGCTTTGAGGGTTGAGACAGGAGAGGAGCGCAGGATTTGGAGAGATCGCTTTGGAGGCTGCGTGCTGCCCTAGCCGTAGGGTTTTCTGGCGTTGGAGATCTCAGGCCGCCCCATGGCTACGCCTGGGGGAGGGATCATCCCTCCCTCCCCTCTCTCCTCTGCTGAGGATGCTTTCAGAAGGCTGATTTCGGCACCGGGGTCAAAACTGGTTGCCCCTTCCATTCCCAAATTCATTAAAAAACTTGATGCAGTTCCTGAGATTGATCTTCCGGTTGAACAGCCCATCAAGATAGCTCTGGCGCTTGCTGAACGTGGATTGGTAGGGTAGTTCATGGGGTTATGGCCCTCTACCAGAACCACAGACGATTGGATCCAAAGGAATTGGAGACCACAGCTCAAGAATAGTGTTACCTGTTACCCGATTGGAAGAGGATTCTTCATCTTCGAATTCATATCCAAAGAAGACCGAGATCTGGTTTTCAGGAGCGGCCCGTACTTCATGGGTACCCAAGGGCTGTACCTCAATAAATGGACTCCGAATTTCAATCCTGAAGTAGATGTTCCGAAGGAAGTACCTGTATGGGTGAGGCTCCCAAATCTCCCAGTCCACTGCTGGAACATACAAACATTGGAAAAAGTAGGGAATGCTCTTGGGAGATTCATAGACAAAGCAGAGAACAAAGGCCAATATTCCTATGCCAGAATATACGTAGAGGTCGATCTTGAAGCAGTATTGCCAGAGGCAATTAAACTGAAATTCGGAGACTGGCACCACTTCCAAAAACTGGATTATGAACAACTTCCGTTCAAATTCCGCCATTGCCATGAGCATGGTCATTTCCAAAAAAACTGCCCTCAAATTCAGGTCCATGAAGAAGGAGAAGGATGGCAAAAAGTCAGAAAAAGGAAACTAAACAATAAAAACCAAGAAAAGAAGATAGGAGGTGACATGCAGAACCATCCAACGTGCTCAAACAACCAGGAAGCCAACAAAATTGCTCCAATCGTCATACATGATGCTGAAGAACCACGGAAGGCCAGCTACCCAGTTGAAAATCAATCTGGAAATCAAGCCAGCAACAATGTGACTGGCACCCAAAGTGCAGATCCATTGGAACCTGGGGAAATACCCCATTCTGACCCAAGAGCTTCTTCGACGACCGATATTTCTGAATTTGCCAAAGAAACAAGCATAGATCTGTCTCTGCTAGATTTCGATCCAGGTGAAGAGTCGGATGAGGGGGATTCATCTAGCAGTCTGCCGGCGGCTCCTATCAAAAACCCAAGAGGGAGGAAATCAAAAAAGAAGATGAGAGAAGAGGCATCATATCTAGCAGTCCTCGAAGGCTCACAAAAAACCCTAAAAGGAATATTGAACACCAGATCTAAAAAAGGAATAGCTACGGCCTCAAAAGGGGCCTCCCCCCCCAGAATAGTTCTTAATGCGATACATCTCCTGGAATTGTAGAGGCTTAGGTTCTAGTCTAAAAGAATACGCAATGAGAGACCTGGTTCGAATTCATAACCCTGAGATTCTGCTAGTCCAGGAGACTAAAATGGAGGAAGCCTCCGTCCTCCAAGCTGGGAAAAAGTTCTGTAAAAAAGGCCCTGGGATTGCAAATAACTCCAGAGGTGCTTTTGGAGGCATAGCAACCTTTTGGGACTCTAACCTATATGATCTTGAAGCTGAAGTTCATGAGCTTCATTGGATTTTTACAAAACTCATCCACAAAGCCTCCGGGCATTTTGTAAGTCTCTTCAACCTCTACGTTCCTGTATTACTCTCGAAAAAAAAAGACTGCTGGAATATGTTAGAATCTTATCTCAACAATCATCGACTTGATAATATTATAGTTGCAGGCGACCTGAATGTCACCCTTGCAACAAATGAGAAAAAATGAGGCTCGCTGGTAAGGGACCCTTCGAGGGAATGGGTTGAGGACATCATCCTTGGATGGGATCTCCTCGACATAAAACCTGCCAAAGGTATTTTCACCTGGACGAATAAGAGAATTGGTCATGGTCATGTTGCAGCCCGGCTTGACAGATTCCTCGTTCATTCCTCCTTTCTATCCTTGGGGCTTTTAGCCTCCTCCAAAATCCTTCCTCACTATACATCTGATCATAAGCCCATTCTTCTTGATCTCTCTCTCGATCAGAAGCTCGGTCCGATTCAGTTCTCTCTGGCTCCAACGTGAATATTTCATGCAAGTCGTGGCTGACTCCTGGACCACTCCAATCAAAGGACCGCCTTCCTTCATATGGGAAACCAAATTAAAACGGCTTAAGAAGGACCTGAAAAATTGGGCTCGATGCCTTATCACGCCTTTATCAAGAAGGAAAATGGCTCAAGCTGATCTGGATTTTCATCAGACGCTCATGGACGCCTCACCTGTTACCGAAATCATACTTCGAAAGGAAGAGGAGCTTCAAAAAGATTTCTTCTCGGCCTGTAGGATGGAAGAAGAATACTGGAGGCAAAAATCCTGGAACCTTTGGCTCTTAAGTGGGGACAAAAATACCAATTACTTTCATAAACAGGAAGAGGCTCGTAAGAATTACAATGCAGTCACTGAAATTAACTTCCATGGTGAACTGATCAAAGACTTTGAGGGCATAAAGCAGGCTGCCCATGCAACTTTCAAGGATTTGTTCATGGCCCCCATAGAGGATCCGATTGACGTCTTGTCCTACCCGTTTGACCTCATCCCGAATCTTATCAAGCTTAAGGAGAACACTCTTCTTAATGCACCAGTCACTATGAACGAACTTAAAGGTATAATCTCGATTATGAAACCTGATAGTACTCTAGGTCCTGACGGATTCACAACTAGATTCTTCTCCAGCTGCTGGTCAATAATCAAGATAGACCTCTTAAAAATGATTCGGCATTCTCAGTTGGTCAACGGGCTGGGGGGAAGCACCAACTCCTCCTTCCTAGCTCTGATTCTGAAAGAAAAAGGAGCCAACTCCTTCAACTGGTTCAGATCGATCTCATTATGCAAAACTGGGTATAAGATCATCACTAAGATTATTGTCACTAGGATAAAAAGAATTCTACCCAGAATTATCCCGGAGAATCAGGGAGGTTTCATCAAGGGAAGGAAAATCCTTGACAACATCATCCTCGTTCAAGAAGCAATCCACTCCAGCTATCAGTGTAATGAGAAAGGTATGGTCATTAAACTTGATTTAGCTAATGCATTTGATCGTGTGAGGCATGATTTTCTGTTTGGAGTAATGGCAAAGTTTGGGCTTCTCTTCAACCATTATAAACTGGATCAAAGGCTGCATGGATTCCCCTTGGATAGCCCCTCTAGTCAATGGTAGACCCACGGACTTTTTCAAAGCCACTAGAGGTCTAAGACAGGGTTGCCCGTTGTCTCCCCTTCTCTATGCTATTCAAGCTTCGGTCCTCAACTTTCAACTCAATCTGTGCCAAGAAATCCATATGCTGCCAGGCCTTTGGATAGTGAATGATGTTCGGAACATTAACCATGCCCAATTTGCAGATGACACCTTGCTATTAGGAGGAGCAAGCTCCCATTCTGCCGAGCACTTTAAGCAAGAACTGGAAATTTACAAGGAGGTGTCCGGAAGAAAAATCAATCTCCAAAAAAGAAAAATCTTCAGCTAGAACTGTTCAGCAAGAGAGATTCGTGAAATAACCAGAAGGCTCAAGATGGAAGGCACAACAGACTGGGAGAGCTTCATTTACCTTGGCATCCCTATCTGCAAAAATAAAATCAAGTCAGCAAATTGGGATTCTATTCTAGATAAAATCAAAATCAAAATCCAAAATTGGAATGCCAATTGGCTCAATTTAGCAGGTAAGACAGTTCTCATAAAAGTTGTGTTAAATAGCATGCCTATTTACCATTCATCCATTATGCTCGCCCCTGGTATGGTAATTCGGAAAATGGAAGGTCTGCTCAGAAATTTTATATGGGAAGGGGGCAAGGGGAATGAAAGGAAGCTCCATCTTGTTAGCTGGGATAAGATCCAAAAACCCCGTTCTGAAGGAGGGCTCCAAGTGAGGAATCTTTCCATCCAAAATCTGGCCCTAGGAGCTAAATTGCTCTGGCAAATTGTTTCTGGGAAAGATAGCTGGAGCAAGAAAGTCCTCCAAAAAAAATACCTTCCAGGGACAAGGAAGAGATGTCTGGATATGCCCCCCCCAATCAGAAATGGTTCTCCGATCTATAAATTATGTATTAAAGCACTGGAATCTTTCGAAAAGAACCTTTACTGGATTCCTGGTGATGGGAAAACTATTAGAGTTTGGGATGACTCAATCCTAGGGGAAACTCCAATAGGGGCTTGCTTGGAAGTGGCAAATCTCAAACGCTGGTTGTAAAATAAAAGAGTCAACTCTCTATGGGATCTGTCAACTTGGGAAGGTAACATTTGGATTGGTTGGGATCTAGGAAATCCCCCTCCGGAGCTAGAAGTAGAAGCTGAAAGCCTTATTCGCCTCCTCCAAAGCAAAGCTCCCGTTAAAGAAGGAATCAAAGACAAAAGAGGATGGGGAACCAATTCTGGAAACTACTCTTCCACTAAAGGTTACAAGAATATCCAAGCTGTCCCTTACGCGGCTCCCAATCCGATGGTCTGGAAGTTTCTTTGGTCTATAGCCTTCATCCCGAAAATAGACATGTTTTGCTGGACCCTAGCCCACAAAAGTATTCTCACGGGAGAAAACCTCATGAAAAGAGGAATGGAAGGCCCAACTAGATGCTCGCTTTGCAAAAGTGAGAATGAAACCTCGAATCACATCCTTCTGAGCCGTCATTTCTCCAAAGAGATTTGGAAACAAGCCTTGAGGGTGAACCCAGGCATCACTCTTCCTGCAACTATCCAAGCCCTGCTTTCAAACTGGATGAGTCTCTCTCCATTCCAGCTAAGCAAGAAACCCCTGCTACAAACTGCCTGGAATTGGATGCTAAAACCCATCTGTTGGAAAATTTGGCTGGAAAGAAACAATCGTATCTTCAGGGGTCAGGAAAGCCATTCCTCCAAGGTAGCAGTCCAGGCAAGAGCAATTCTTGGGGAAGCTCTGAGTCAGAAAGAATCCCGGATTACTACATCTCCCCTTCTGCCTGAAGAAACTCATTGGCTTGGCATGCTTGCCCCTAACCACCAGAATCGAACTCTAACAAAATCCCATGCTAATTGGGAAATCCGGCTTGGTGATATTAATTTCAATAGGTGGAAATTAAACATGAACGAACTCTGTCTCTTCTTTGATGGCGCATCAAAAGGCAATCCAGGTTTAGCTGGACGTGGAGGAGTCATCACTGAAGCTAATGGTAACGTTATCAGCAGTTATGCTTGGGGACTTGGCACTGATACTAACAATAAAGCATAGTTCTGCGGTCTTTTTCAAGGGCTGAGGATTGCCCGAGACAAAGGAATAACAAAGTTATTAGTTTTTGGTGATTCTCGCCTTCTTATTCAAGCCATTATTAAGAAGAAACGTCCCCCCAACATTCATCTAACTCAAATTTTTCTTAGAATTCGTCTCGTTTGTAAAAGTTTCCATTCCATAAGATTCTTTCACATCCTTAGAGGCCTGAACTCCCTGGCAGACAGCGCAACAAATGATGGTACCCTCCTGGGCAGAGGCATTTTGCACATGGATGGTATGGGCGCTAGATGGGACATCCCTTAGATGGAGCAGGGCGAGCTCATTTGCTAGAAAGCGCTCCACTGCTCAGAGATTCTCCTTCAACGTCATGCTCTGCAAAAAATATCTGATTTTCGATTTTGATCACAAGCATTCCGTGATCCTCTCCATCGATCAGTCTGTTATTTATTCATGTTATTTCTCCTTCAGCAAAGCAGTAGATCTTTCTGGCCCTCTGAAGGATAAGGAGGTCCCTTTTGCAGCGTGTATTAAGAAGAGCTTTCAACCGATCTTGGCAATGGCGATGACCAGTTCCTCCTCAGGTATCTCAGTGGTAGGTCATCTTGCAGAGCTTGAAACTTCAACGGGGAGACTCAGGGGCCGATTGGACAACCATGACAACAAACTGAAAGAGGTCTCTCAAGCAGGAGAGAAAACCTAGGATCTGCTTAATGAAGACTTAAGGAAACTACGAGCTGATCAAGTGGCCTCATCAGAGAAAATAGAAGAGTTCAAAGATGAAGTTCGCACTGGATTCAAGGATGATGCCAACATGCTGGGTGACTTTGGAAAACACCTAAGCAAACTGGAGACTGCTGTAGCGAAGATGGCAGCTAAAATGAACAAATGAAGTCCCCCAGGCTAATTTGATGGAGTTTGTGATCAATCTATGTCTTAACCGTTGCTCTCCTCTATTTCCTCTCCTTTTAAACTGCTAAAATAAGGTCGTTGCGCCCCTTTGGATTCCTAGTCTAGCTCTGAAATAGTTTTCTCTGCTCTTATGCTTAATTCACTTGTCAAAGCACTCAGTAGCTGATTTACCGGTATCTTAATATTCTACCACTATGTTTTTGTAAAAAAAAAAAACATCTCCCTGGCCATCGAACCTTGGCAGGTACTTATGATAATCTCCTCCTGGGAGAGCATTGAGAGGCTGGGGAAAAACAAGTGGAGCATATCTTGCTGCTACCATAGCAGCCATTCGATTTTGAGCCATTCTAGGGTTTGTATTAGACTGAAAAGTACTTGACTGTTGTGAAGAGGGAGACAAAGTACCAAGATTTGGTTGATTTACTGGGACAGTCTTGATCAAAGGAGTATGGATTGAAGATAAAGAAGAAGCACCTGTTTGCAATGCTTCAAGCTTAACTTTCTCTGATATCAAGGGATTTGTAAAGACCCGAAAATTTGCAACTTGGGAAGGGGTAAATAACAAATCTAACTCCTCTCGTCCTTTTTCTGAATGTGGATTTAAAGAAGGGATTGGAAAAGATACAAATTCAGGGATATCTAAAGCTGTAGGCTGTTTAAATTTCTCTAATGAAGTAGAGACCAAATTTCTCCTAGCCTCCTTTAACAACTGCTCAGGATCTGAGACTCCTGTATTTAAAGGGGATGAGGGATTTCCTCGAGTCCCTGTCTTCTTTGAAGCCACTGTAACTTCTTAAAAGGTGGCTGAATGTAGTCTATATCAGGTTTTGCTGATTCTGTTCACCCTACAAAATCAGTTCCATGAAACTGTCGATTACCCAGGGAAGATATCCTTTTCCTTTGTCCGTCCCCGGCAACGGCGCCAGAAGATGTTATCCCTAAAGTTGAACCTAGACTACGGGATTCAAGATTAAGGAAATATTTGTTCAAAAATGTATAAATCAAATGAAATCAAATGAAATCAAACTGAAAACACAAGCTGGTATGAAACCAGGGCTAATAGAACTTCACAGCACTATAAAGAACTAGGCTAGTATAAAATCAAAACTGCTTGTACAGATTACACAATTCTGGTATGAAATCAAAAGCTGTAAAAAGCATCACACAGTTTACAATAAGTTAAGCTGGTATATGTCACACATTGGTATAATACAAGTATTTATAAGAAAATCAAAGCATTGAAGTGATAGGATGGTATGAAATCAGAGCTGCAGGAGAATCAAACAGATGTTGTATAACATAGAATCAATCACAAAGTTCAATATCAAGGTCTATGATCATAAATCAAGAAGTGAAACTGCCACTGTCTATAAAATATAAAGATAATTGTTTCTCACGATAAGAATTAGTGCAATGGAATATGAATGACCATATGCATAACAAAATTAGCAGAAAAAACAATTCATACAACACATGGGCAAATCATCATCTGCATGTTCATTCAGAAATAGAACCTGTTACTAAAGCTACAAAATGCTTATGCTACACAGACAGTGCTTACAATTGATCATGCATAACTCCCAAAACTGCCAACCCCTAGTCCTCTAGTCGGGACATACTTTTATACAAAAATATTCTATCTACAAACTAACCAAAGATCCTATATTTTAGGATCGAACCTCCTCCAAAATTGGGAAGTTAATCCCATACAAAGTATTAAACTACAAGTGTCATACATGTGTCAAACATAACAACATAAGTTCAAAATCAAATAACAATTTAACACCTAAAGGCTTCTAGAAGCCTCTGCTAAGGTAGCTAGGTCACTAAGAACCTGTGAACGCTTTTGAAGTCTAGAAAATTCAGTATCTTTATCACTTTCCTTGTTCTGGGCTTTGACCTGCTCCAGCTGTATTTGAATAACTCGCTTCTCCTTGAGGATGTCCTTGGAAATTTCCAGTAGTTTTTGGTACTCTGCTTCTTTATCTTCCATGTCCTCACGTAATCTTCTGTTTGCCACCATTAATTTCTCATTTATGTCCTGCAGGTGTCTTGTCTGTTCTTTATAGGTTTGAAGAGATATTTTACACTGGCCAAGTTCTGGGGAGATATCCAAATCTTCCTCTCTTATGCAACCTCCTTCTTCAGGCAAAATTTTTGATACTGAACCTTCATCAAGATTGTCTTGCTTGCCTGTACAAAACACTACTGGTATAGAACCTGCTACACCCTGCATATCAATAAATCTCTCTATATCTTCACCATATTGGTACCTTGCTGTATGTATTGTTCCCTCGCTAGCAGCATCTTCTATAACTACAACCTCCCTGTCACCTTCCTGTGCTGTTCTTTTCTCCATCTGCATCCTTTCCCTCAATCTGGTTCTTGGCTTGCCTTCCTTGAATAACTGTTTACAAATCTTCTTTTTGAAGCTATGCTTTTAATAATATCACTAAGTTTTTCTGGGTTTTCCTGTGTGCAGGGTGTTTCAGGGCATAAACTGTCTTGTATGGGATTACAAACAGCATTCTTTTCTTCATTCTTACCCTCCTGAACTATCTTTTTAGGGATTGTTTCCTGCTGGTTAGCATCATCCAACATCTTTTTACCTTTTTCCTTAGGGTTGTCCCTAAACCCTAACTCTGCTAACAGGGATTCCCATGTTCTTTCTTCCTTATGCAGCTGAGCTAGAACTAATAATTTAATCAACCCCTGGTGATAAATAGAACGGGCTATATGCTAAGGATGACTTTGAACCTTAGCAATCATTTTTGGAGGCTTTTAAACAAGTAAAATGAGAGATTTACCTATACATCGCCATGAATATGCATTAATAGTTTTAAATGGCACTTTAATACCCTGTCGTATCTTCCATCACAGGTAATGTAATTCTGAATCACCTCCAAAGGTACCCTCCATGCTGGATTCATTCTGTTAACGTGGACTCCATTTTTCCAGTCAAGTTTTTCACATCCAGGTATTAGGAACTCACTAAAATTGCTTTGGAAATCTTTCTGTTTGAACCATCTTTCACCATGTGCAGGGACATTTATTGCCTCAGCAATAAATTCCTCATTGACCCTAATAGTTAAGCTTTGTAACTGAACCCTTTCATCATTGTAGTTTTCAATGAAAGCCATGGTCAATTGTGAATGGTAACCCTAAAGTTTATCACAAAAATTGAACCATCCCGACCTCTGTATTAGCTTAGCAGACCTTGGAAATTGCTTTATCCAATCTGTGTTATTTGGTTCTAGTCTACAAATGAAGCCTCCAGGCTTTCTTTTCACAACGACCTATGGCTCCTCCTCTTCGGTTACCTTTGACATTTGAAACCCTAAGGGATTTCAAATCGGCTGTATGGACCAATAATGCTTTAAATCTCAGATAAAAACATATACATTCTGCTACATCTAACTCTGTGGTAAATCTTCAGTTTATGCTAACATCTGGACTTGTGAATAATATCCATGCTTGTGCTGGTAGTAACATTAATCTGCAAGCCAACAGAGTGACAATGCCAACGAAATTTGAACTAAAACTCGTGATATCTCTTACCCCTAAACCTCTGTCAATCATTCAAATCATAAAATCCTTCACGTTGTATTGTTCTGAATAGGGAATTTTATACTGCGGCTGTGTGCTCAAGAAGAGCAGTGATGTAATTGCTTGCTCTGAAATGCAAGGAAGCTATGTACAATGTATTCCAAACCTTGAAACCACAAGCCCTAGGGTTCGAAAATAAACCTTAATTTCCTGAACTTTTACATAACGCTGCTCGTGATCACATGGAGACAGACAGTAAACCAAACAAGCCTGCGAATACCCTTCTTCAGCAGAATAATGAGAAACATTTTAGGGAAAAATGTGCATTAGGTTGCTTTTGCCACGATTACTGCTAGTACTCATTACATGAACGGTTTCAATTTTGAAATGACAACACATGTATTCTTCCATAATTTCCACCATATGACTCATCATTTCGTGGACAGGAGTGCACTTTATTTAAAACATGTCCATATCGAATGTCCTATATTTATGAATATGATAAAAGCTTATTATCATTCTATATTCCATGAAATAAATAATAAACCTTTCAATAAAATACCATTTGGACATTCTGCCATCAGAAATCAATATGCTGCCAGCTCACAATATGCTGCCAGTTTGTAAAAAAATGCTGCCAGCTGTAAGAATTCACCCTGTAACATATACTCTTTTGCACATACATAGGCTCATAATTAATGAATGAAAATTTTGATGATTTTACAAAAGGAACCCTAATGGTGAGTAATCAATCATAAAATATAAAACAAAGCAAAATAAAAAACAATAAAAACCAATCATAATCAAAAAATTGAAAAATAAACAGGTGAAACAACCCTAGAGATAACAGATCCTTTTTGGACATACATGTTGGATTGGTTCCTCGTATGTGCTAGATGTAAGTGCAAATCCTTTCTAGACATACATGTTGGATTGGTTCCTCGTATGTGCCAGATGTGAGTGCTGGGCCTTTCTGACAAGGTTGTGGGATTGGTTCCCACATGGTCAGATGTGAGTCTTGGGCGTGCCTTTCTGATATGATTATAGGTTAGTTCCTGCATGATCAAATGTAAGTGCTAGGCGAAGACCTACATGATGGCTAGGCCTACATCCAGCATGAAAAAGGGCTGGCTCTGTAGAACTTCCTATGATGAGAAGAATCATGAGATAGCACCAGTGAAGATTTAGTATTGATGATCCAGCAGAGATAATCCAGATCGAGGGAAGATCCAAATCCAGAGATGATGCTCCAGAGATGATCTAGATCAAGGGAAGATCCATATCCAGTGATGATGATCTAGATCGAGTGATGATCCAGATCCGAAGATGAAGATGACTTGAAGACTAAGAATACTTGAAGATGCAAATGATCCAGAGAAGAAGACCAGTGCTGAAAATTGTGTCGAAAGAATACCTTCCTAGTTAAGAGGGAGTGTTGATGTATTTGTAACTTCGGAATGTATTCAGCTATGTATCTTATGTATTGTATCCCGATGTTTATTCCGGGATGTATCTATAATGTAATTAAGTCATTTTGTCATGCCCCGATGTTTCGATCGAGAGAATCAATAATGTAAACAAGTCATGTCAATTCATAGTGGGTAACCCTCCGATTGTATAAAGGTTAAAGTCCCCGCAGTTCTAGGGCACTAGGGTTATTAGACTCTCCTAGTAGAGGTCGGCCCTGGTAGGATTTTAGTCATGTCGGGATTAGTATAAATAGAGAGTTGGACTCTCTATTTAGCACACAACTCATACACACTCAAGTGTAGCGCATAGTTGAGGAAGAGAAAGACACTGGGGCTAGAGGAAAGGGCTTGCTGCTGTCAGGAGATTGTCTTACTGTTTTTGGGTTTCACTTTGGTGTTGATTCTATCTCAGAGGAAGTTGCGGGGTTTTCTCCATTTATGGTTTCCTCGAGGAAAAAAATTGTGTTCATTGTCTCTTGTGTTTAATTGTTGTGCTTGTTATTCTCTCAATTAAAGATCCTATTGATATGCTAGCTAAATGTTGAAAAACTAACATTTGATTCCACTTTCTTGGGGAATCATGACCCCAAATGTAGGGAGTTTTCCACCTGCGATAGTTGGAAGTGGTTTGAGGATGCTACCACATGTCAATTTGCTCTCCACCCAATCTCCTCCACCAATTTGACCAGTAAACACTCTTTTAACAGCTCTCCTAAGCTGTTGTCTCCTCCTTTGTTTATTTCTAAATAAAATATTCAAAATTACATTAAACTTCCTTGACTCTGCTGAGTCATCAATTACAACTTAGCATAAAATTTAACATATTGTCCTCAAATAATACCAAATAATATAAAATTGTTTTTGCAAAATTGGGGCATGTGACACCTGCTACACACACACCATTGCCCATGCAAAAACATTTTCCCAGGGAAATAACTGCCCCCAACTAACTCCAGAGGATTTAATTTGGTAGTTGAGACAAGAATAAGACAAAAAAAGGTTGTTGAATGAGACAAGGGATAAAGGGTGAGTAAGACAAAAGATAGGGGAGAACTAAATGGGCTCACCTCTTGACAGTTGGATTTTCCCCAATGGCTCCTGAGGGTTAGACACCCCCCCCCCATATCCTTAGGAAATCATGCCCTTTTCATTATGGTTGCATTGACATAGCTGGTTGTGGGTATTTTAATTAAAATGCATATTTACATGATGCCAAAAATTATAATGTGTCGACTAGCACGAAATACCATCGACAACGATTTTAATTGCTGAAACATAAAACATTAAATCGATGGTGGGGCGTTTTCCTTTAGCTCCACACCATGATTAATTACAATATATACATCGTATACATTTTTAATGCAAACAAAGTCAAAACCGAGGTGTTACAGTTACCTTCCACACCTAAGTTAAAATCTCAATTGCTTCTTAGTAATTATTATTATGCACGTTTATATTCAAACCCAAACCCACTTTAAGAAACCATGTGTGGTTTCACTTTTACCCTTTTTTTTGTTTTACTTTTATCTTTTCTTTTTTAACTTTTTTTTCTTTGCTTTTTTTTTTGTATTTTGTTTCTTTTTTTTTACTTGGTCAAAGACCATAATTTTAGGGACTCCCTAGAATTATGATTAAAAATCACGATATGGCCAAAGGCCTGGATCACAAACTAGCTCTGACACACAATGAAGCAAATATTTATTCACTTCACACAATCAATCATTACCAGAACACCTAGAACATTGGATAAGCCATTAATAGGACAAATATATATTGATAATTGGATAGATAAAGAGATATTTTACAAGAATTAGTGTCGGGTTATACCCTAAGTGGTAAGGGGGTGACTTTTCAAGTCACCTCTTGAGTGATTAATTAATTACCCTAATTAACCTACTTAGTATTTAAATGTTAATATTTATAACATTTATATTTGTTACAAAATATCTTAAGATACAAGAGCTACTAGAATCTAGCGCTAAACTTGTATGGAGCTTATTGGATTCTTTAGTGCACTAGACAACTTTCTACAAATTCTGTCTTTTTCATCCCACACTAAGATCTACCCAATATTTCACCCTCTTATTTGAATAAGGTATTGGGATCAAATTTTCAAGTTTAGACCAACCTTCCCAAACCTTATGAATAAGACTCTATTTAGTTATAGCCACATGTGAGCATATACCATGTTAGTACTCTATTCAATAAGTCCCAATATAGTGGAAATACATGTAGCGTGAAGATGGTACCTATGAACCAACAATGATTTTACACTACTTTCCATGCATCTATCCTTGAAGACAATTCTACTTTTGAAAGGGGAGGGTATGTTAGGGCCCTACCCTAACCTCCTACTTTGGGATACTTATGAATTAGACAATTAATGTATGGGGATTTCTTCTTTAAATCAATCCAATTAGGTAGTTGGTGTGTACTTACTCAATGCAAAAGAGTTGTCTTTATTAAACAAGGCCCACTAGTCGGTTTGCACTCATTAATGGTGGAAGCACAAGTAGTTAGTTTTTTTTGTGAGAAACTATTTATAGATGTAGAAGGCTATACAATGGGTTGTCCAGTATTTTCATTATGTTATATTTAGTGTTCATTTAAGAGGCTCATGAGAATTCCCCCTTTAAGAGGCTCATGAGAATTTCCCTCATTATGGATTATCAATATAAGGGTTTATATTCTATAGTTTTAACTCTTATTTCTATTATTTTATTTTTTGTAGTTTATATTTATTCTATTTTTTAATCATAAATTATTGTTTTATTTTATTAAGTAACCATAGGTCTTGTCTCTCATTAGTAAAATCATAAGGGGGGTACTTTAACCCTTATACAAAACCTAGATGGTTGGGTTTCCTTACATTTATCCCTATATTGTTCTTGGCCCTTTGATACTTGGTCAGCCTTTCCTTTCTTATTTGGCTTCTTGTTAGGCCATGTTGCTTCTCTTTTTGTTGCATTCCGCTCATCACTAATGACTACCTCCTAGTTCTCAATTATTTCCTAGTGATTCCTTGGTATGTTATTTATTTAAAGTTAGTATCTCTTTCTAATAAATATTTTTAGTTGACTACTTTTCATTTCTCCTTCTTATTTTTTATGATAGCATTTATCTATCTCTCCTAATATTTCCAACATCGTTTCTTTTTCTTTTTCTTCCCTTTCTCTTTTTCTTTTTCCTCCCTTTCTCTTCTAGATATTCTTATTTTCTTTGCATCAACCTCATCTCATGTGGTCCAATATTTTCTTCATTTGATTTTTCTTTATTTCAACCCATCCTTTATCACGGCCTTAACCATGCCCTCTCTCAAGACAAACTAATATATTCTTCTTCACTTTTTACACCATCCCTCACTCAAGGCAAGTTTCCTTCTAAAATTCCCCTCCCTTACGGAAGAGTGTTATTTTCTTCTTCCCTTTTCAACCTTTCCTTGATTGTGTAAATATACTTACTAAACTTCCCCTTTTAGGAAAGGACACTAACTTCTTGTGTTCCTTCTTCTTGAAAGTACCTCTATGGAAACACTTGGTGTGTGAGAATCATGTTATCTCCTAGATATTAGTTTATCAATATTTTATGATGTTCCTTCAACCTATGTCGTATATTTCCATCCTTGTGTTTCTCATGAAATAGATTAAAGAACAAAGTGAGGATGGTTATAGTGGTTCAAACCCATACCAAAGTAGATCTTGGGCCACCCAAGTAATGTTGATCATAAATACAAACAATGGAAGTTTAGGAAGCCCGAGGTATTTAATAGGTGCTTGAATTTTAGGGACTAGTTTGGGTCTTGTTGCAAGTGTTAGCTACATACCTTAGAAAACCAATGCAAGTGTTGGGTTAGAAAACCAACAATTTATAGATTGTACTCTACTTATGTTGGTGGGCCCTCCTCTCTCTCTCTCTCTCTCTCTCTACTCCATAATCTATCTATTTTTTTCCATGTTGTGGTCAGATCTTGATTTTTCCTTCCCTCTCCCAACATATTAATTTTTGCATGCATTGTACTCCGTTGTCTTTCCCTTCTGTTTGTCTTCTTTCTTGTCAATATTACACCCACAAATGACATGTATAGCTCCACTTTGCAACAACATTGGGGTATGAGAGTCTTCATGAAGGCTAGAAACTTATCACCTGAGAAATATTCTCCGTCTATCAAGGCACTAACTCAAATACCTTTGTAAATGGGAAGTAGGAGTTATCATATCCATAGATCAATGTTTTTCCTATTGTTGTTTCCTTTTTCTTTGTCTTTCTTCTTTTTTTCCCTACTTTTAATTCTACCTTTGTGGCAACTCATTTCTCTTCCATTTCACAAATTATACCTTTTTCCATGGGAGAAACAATGTAGTGTTTAGTAAGTTTGCACTTCAAACTAATTATACATGGATATGTTATATATGTGAGACTGTGGTTTCTTGTTTTGATGTCTAGTGCCATAATAATATCTCCCTTCTGATCCTTTTCTTCTTTGGTTGCATGCTTTGTTATGGTATGTTTTATGGTGAACTCATTTGGTTCCCTCTTTTCTAACTTGGGCCCTTCTCAAGCTTTGTACACTAAATAATATCTATGTTAGTTATGGATCCCCCTCGAGTCCCAAATAGGTACTAATCCATTAGACATGTTCATTAAGACACACAATTAGTAAACCTTTACCCTAGCTAAAGTGGTTTCATGTGTCCATCAAACTCTTAATTTATTGAATCATATATTACATATTTCCCATGGTTTGCTGCTTCAAGTAGTGAAATGGGGGGGGTCTTGAAAATTCTTGTGGTATGGCCCATATTTTTACAATACAAAGGATCATAAAGTAGCAAGGAAATTTTCCTAGGAATACAACTCACCCCAATAGTCAATTCAATGGTTGTTAACTCCACTTGTGTGCCCCTAGAGCTATTTAGGTCACTCTAAACCTCATTCCAAATAGTTCATATGTCATTCTTAGATCTACCAAAACTACACTAAATTGAATATTCTCTTCATAATTTGTAATTTCCTTCCATTTATATTGCTCTTGGTCTTGTGAGAATTCACTCTCTATCAACCCTGAGTTCACTTGTTTGAAGGTTTCTCCAATTGGTGTTTTCCTATCCATTTGGATTATTCAACCATCATTGACTACTTTAGCTTGCTTGATTGAAGTTTTTGGTTATGTTGCTAGGAACATGTAGTAATCCAATCTCTCCTACTCTTAGGAATCTTTAGCATCACATGAGTAGCATAAAGTAGGCCCTAACCCTCTCTCGTTGACTTGGTTTTTCCCCTCGAATTCCTTGTATATTTGCTTATTTTTAATAGTTTATATTAGCTTAGATCAACACCTAGTTAAGCCCATTCCCTTGCTATGGGGAGAAACAAACAAAGGGACCATGACCTACCTAATTATTAATGTATGCTACCTTTATTGGGTGGAAAAGAGGGGCTATCTAGGTATGTATTTGCTTTCATTTTTATCTCTTTCTTTCTTGAAAAGAGTTAATTAGCTTATCTCCCTGATTGTTGAATGTTTTGAATTGCAAACATAAAATTCATTTTATTGTAAATATTTCAATATTTCTTAACTAAAATTTGTATTTATTACTTTTGATCTTAGTAGTTTTTTTTCAATTTTATAAACCATCACCACTGTGACAGTTTCCAGAAAAATAATAATACTTTCAGTAACCTCTAAACTCTAAATTTAAAAGAAAAATATAATATTATTAAATTTTCTCAATAATTAACATAACGCCATAAATAACTTAATTTTTATTATAACAATTCACAACCATTTTATTTTTATCATCATTATTTTCATTAATGCTCCAAACAAATCTTAACATTTTGTTATAAAAAATATGGTTATTCCTTACTCAACTTCAGTTTTCGTTTTACATTATATATACAATTGATATATTTCATATAATCTATTCCACAAAAAGTAAGATTCCATAGATTTAATTGTTTGAACCATCGTTATTATCTTTATTGTCTTTCGTATAGAAGAGATTCCGTAAACGTGTTTATCTTCAAACCATCATTTTACCTTTTCTAAATTAGTTTGATAATTGATAATCCTCATGATAACCATTATTTTACCTTTTCTAAATTAGTTTGATAATTGATAATCAACATGATAAACATAGGTAGAGTATCAATTCATTATTATTTATAAAAAAATTAAGTAATAGAGAAAAATTATATTCATAATAATAAAGAGAAAGAACAGAGCAGCAAAAAAACCAGCTAAGGTGGTCATAAATTAACAGATCATCTTTCTAATCTTTCAAAAAAAACTGTAGTTATGGTGTTTATAATAATATGTATATCTATTAAAATCACAACATATAATCAAAATTATAATATAAAAAAAATGTTTTAAAAATTTATATAAATATTTAAAAAGTTGATATGCCTACCAATTACAATTCAAATTTAAGTTAAAAAGTTTCTTTAAAAGGTTATACAAACATCAAAAATGTTAATATTTAATTTTGTAATGATAAACCAATTATGTGCAATCAACTAATAACATGATAAATATTCAAAATAATATAATATTGTGTAATGGAGAAAATATATGAGTTAATTATGTGAAATATGAAAATAATGAAAAATTCAACAAGTATTTGATATTCATGTAGATTTGTACAAATTTTTCCATAATTTTTAGAAAACAAAAATTTATAGCAGTAAATAAGTTGTCAAATTTGTTTTAAAATAACTATTTTTTAATAAAATTTATATAAAAAATTAAATAAAACAAAAATTTATAGCAGTAAATAAGTTGTCAAATTTGTTTTAAAATAACTATTTTTTAATAAAATTTATATAAAAAATTAAATAAAAATTTAAACATTAAATATATAATTTTATAAATCAAAAGTTTAAATATATTTTTCTTCTCCATCTCAATGATGCGGAGGTTATAAAGCTAACTAAAACAAATTTCTAAAGCAAAACTATATACCAATTCCTTTTGCTTAACCAAAATTCCAACTTCCTTTAAATTTTAACAAAATTCCATTCAAAATAATTTATTTTTTTAATCAAGCATATAAAACAGATCAAATTTAATCATAATATCTACGATATTAAGAAATTAAAGATTTCATCACTACATTTTTTTTCCAGTCTCAATTCATTTTATTACAAATTAAACCACCTTGTTTAGAGACCATATAGACCTAAAACCTTAAAAGATGTGGCAAAACTAACAGAAATACTGAATGTTCAGAATATTCCTTTTGGTGATTGATTGGTTTAAGTTGAAAAAGCTTAAAAACATCATATCAAGGCTTCTTTTTTGAAGATATCCTCATATACTCTCTCTCCCAGCAAGGATTACAGGTGACATCATATACTCTCCCCCAGCAAGGATTACAGGTGACAGATGGTATGTGAAGAGTTTGAGAAGGTAAAGAGAATTCAGTCATTGTGCATGATCTAAGTGCTCTTCCAAATTGACTACTGTTAAGCTTTTGAAAGGCAATCGTAGACAGCCTTTCTGCTTTCCTTTTTCTGTCATCAATTACTCACAGAATCCATTTTAGAGAGGTATTTTTGTTATAGTATGTTATCTATCTGAAGTGTTTAAGAACAGATTTAAAAATCTTAGGAGATACATGACAATAGATATTTTGATATAAGACACAATGTCATAGAAAAACTTGGATAACAGAGCTATCCAGAGAGACTATAGCCTAATTTTATACAATGTGATTCATATAATATAATGAACTACGCTCTTTTTTCAGTAGAAAAAAACTACAGAAAACTGCAGTGTAAGAAAAACAAGTGATAAAACTTTAGTATACAGGTCATACAGTGAAAACCTTAAACCTTAAAACATATGTGCCAAAACCAACAGAAAAGTCCTGAAACTACAGTATAAAAAATATAAGTTATAAAACTTTCTTATACAGGTCATATACTAAAAGCCCTAAACAGATGTGTGGCAAAACCACCAGAAAACTGCTGATACCACAATTAAATCTGAAACTGATATCAAATTCAGACTAATAATGGAGGACGGTAACATTGTATTCAACAACTGCGTTGCCGGTATTTAGCTCGAAGGAATGGGTGCGAGCGAATGCGTAGCCTCGAGCCAACCGAAATAATCCGCTCCCTCCCACGATGGGCATTTCTCTGACCTGTTCGAGGGCCGCATTCTTTCCGATCATAGCAAGGGTGCTGCCATTGTACTTGCCGCTCTCGAAAACAAAGGTGGAGGCCATCAGTAGATGGAATTTCTCTTGGCTCGACGAAACGTAGATACCCTGCGCTTTGCCCACCATTTTGGAGGTCGCTTCCGGCCCTTCGGTAAGCCAGTCGTCCATCACCATTACAGTGCCGAACAGAGTAGCGGAAGAGTTGGTGGTAGGAGCCGAGGCCACCTTCACGGCCGTCACATTTTTCCCGGACACTATGTCATGGAAATAGAAGTGCAGGTGGCTTATCTTCTCCCGCCCTAATTTCTCCTTTGCCTCCGCCTCAGCTATGTGCAAGCAAAACAACAGCAGCAGCAGAGCGGCCACTGTAACTGTTGCTTCCGAATAATTCTTGTTTGCCATCTCTCAAAATGGAAGGCCTCAATGCAGAGCAGAGCACGAGAGAATGAAATGTGTGGTGATGAAAGTTCGAGTTGTATGTTTTTAATCCAGAAACCCACTGGTTGAATCTTTGATTCTTGGAAAGACCGTCATAGACTTCAACATCTTTCGTACGGGTATCATAATTTCCTCACCAATGGGATTTTACCGCGCGTCCTTGCTCCAACGTACAATTACATGACAGAAAATATCAGCCATGTAGGGTTGGAAATTGATACACTTGTCAAATTAAAGTATAACTGTGTAAGCTAAACAATTTTATATGTTTTGGATAGATATACATGGTTGAAATTGTATTTGTTAAAATTGTATAATTGGTGGTTGCATTGAAATATAAAACATCACAGGGTTGAGGGTTGGAATTTTACATGTATGGGCAGATATACATTGTTGAAATTGTAGAATGAGTAGTTTTATTGAGATATAAAACATGACAGTTGGAGGGTTGGAATTTAACATACATTGTTGAAATTGTATAATTGATTATTTATTAAAATTGTATAATTGGTTACTTATTGGAAATATTAAGCATGACAAAGTTGAATGTTGGAATTTGATGGGAAATATATACAATTAGATGTCAAATAAAGTGATACCATAAGAGACATGACAATGTTCGTATCCGATGAACAATGATAAGGCAATTTGACTATAAATATTAATATTGTTATAAACTTTTTCTAACTAGGCTAATCAAATTCCTATGCTCATGGCCGCTTATGACCATAGACACCTGGAAACTTCTAGTTGTCAAATCTGTATTAAACAATTATTAAATGTGCTGTATACATTGTGCATAAACAATTATAATTAAATGTGCCGGGTCATCTCAGTTACATGCTATTTTCTTTGCAGAACACGAACCTTTCTGCATCATTGACTGAAATGATGCATATGTTAAAGTCGATAATGACAGATCTCTTTTCAGTGTTTTAGGCAAAGCCCGGGTCGGTTGAATTTACAGAAGGTTTTGCTTAGGACATTTTTAAATAAAACCATAAAATTGTATCTTTAATTCCAGCATTCTAAAGAAGTAATGATTTCGATTTTCTTTTTTAGTTTTCTGTGTTTTCAGTATTTGGTAGAAGATGCTGTATCCACTTATAAAAACAGATATTTTAAGAGGTTAATCAAAATAGATTTTGAATAATGAAAATCCTAACTAGTATGTAATAACTTTCAAAAAAACAAAAAAAGGTCAAAATTGAGCACTGACCCATCCACAGTCAAAACCACAATCCAACAAATAATTACATATAATTGCGCTGATGGTAAGGATGACCTCACACACAGAATCAGATCTGATCGGACAACTTCACACTGCAGCCACCCATTTCTGAGAAAGAAGAAGTGACCACTGACAGCTTTCTTTTGGGTTCGGAATCTTGTACAAAAATTGTGTACTTCTTGGAAATATTGTTATGGACATTGAAGAAATGCCATGTTCTCTTTAATAGGAACATTGAATCGGATGGAGTTATACAGTTTAATTGAGCTATCAAACACTACTCAAATTCGTACAAAACTATCAACAAAGTGAAACAAAATTAATAAATATTTAATACATTAATATAAATATTAATATATTAATTATAAATATTAAATTTCACAAAGATAAAAAATTAATATAAAAATTAAAACAATTATAAAACCCAAATTTGACAAGTAGATTTGTTTCGAAAGTCGAACCTTAAGTTCTTTGCCTCTAACCTTGCACCCTCAAAGAAATTTCGCAACATGGAAGAAGTGATGAGTTCCTTTCCACAAACTTGAAGAAGTGGGGGGGTAAACCATTTCCTTCTGTTTTTTATTTTCCGAACTGAAGGCCGTGTTTGTTTTCAGTATCGATCCATTTGTTGTCAAACTACTTTTTAAACGGGAGGGTTTCTGGAGGAGGGAGAACCTGGGTTTTGTGGGCGTTACGCTCACCTGTATCAGCTCTAGAGGCTCTGATGGCGGTTGGGGAATTGGATTTGTGGTGCACATTGGTCGAGGTTTTATAGTGCATCTCGCACCGGTGCCTGCGGTCTCTTGTGGCGGTTGGGGGACAGACCTGCGGTTTTTTATGATAAGCTTATAGTGCTCTCTGGGGCCTGCAAATTAGGGGTTCACGTGAGCGTTGTATTCTTGCACGGGTCATTGGGATTGGTAGCATAACCCTCGCGTGCTTGGTCACTGTCGGTTGCAGGCTTTACTGGTCGTTGGCCGGTCTTTTTGGAACCGGATCCTGCGGTTCTCTGTGAAGATTTGTGGGATTTATTGTGGGTTCGTCGGGGTCCCGCTGGATTATAGGCTGGGTCTTCACATTGTACCTAGGACTGCGACCCTGTGGGAGGTGTAGGGGGACGGTTTGGCGACTTCCTTGGACGTGTATTCCCTAAGCTAAAGCCAGGTTCATGTGGTCATCGGCGGCACATGGGTGCTTCCTGTCTGGGGTATAAGGACTACCAGTGACGGTGGTGGAATCGGTCACTGTCTCTATGCTTGGGTTGGTCGCCTGAACCCTTATTGTTATCGGTTGCTGTCGGTAATACTGAACCTGAGGCCTCTGTGGATGGCTTGCTGTGTACACTCTTGGGTTGTTGGGTATTGCACATAACCCCTCGATGTACGGTTCTATTGGATGTGGATAGTAGTGGGGGGCCATTTGAACACTTTGGTGATTATGGCCGGGTTCCTGGGACCAGACGGTGATTTCCCAGGTACAGGGACATATTTGGAGTTATCATTGAGGAGGTATTTTGCGAGTACTGTCTATTTGGCGGGGTATACCGGGCTCACTAGGGGTTGCTTGGCATTGTGGCCTTGAGCGTGGGACTACATACTGTGTGGAGTTTGTCAGCGTGTGGAGGGCTCCATTGGACATTATTCCCGACTGTCGACATGCTGCTGACTGGTGTGTTGGATTCTCGCACATTCCGATGGAAGGCGCTATCGTCTAATGACTCTCTGCTCTGCAGTCAGGATGACCTGACTCCAGGTAACCCTATCCTTCACTGTATGTTTACTATATCCTGCTCTGTCATCGGGGGGTATTTTATTATTGTGGCAGCGATGGATGGGGGGTTTTTCGTTACTTTCTTTATTGATTTATGGAGTTCACCCTCATATGAGGGTTAGTACCAACCATCAAAAAGTGGGAATTTGTTATTTTATTTATTTTTTATGCCCTTCTGTGTTTGTATCTTCGTTGACTATTGGTTATCTTGTGGTGGGGATTTGTGATCTTGGTATACTATCTGTGGTATTGAGATGGTAGTTCATGTATGTTGTGCAGGGTAACACCTGTTTTCGTATCTGTATTTTATTATTTATCTGATGAGTGAGGGGTTGGGGTATTTTTATTTGGCTGTTTCCTTGGGCTATTATTAGCCTCCTAGCGGGGTTCTTGTTGGGGCCTTTACTGTTTGCCAGTTTCCTTGGGGCTGTTATTTACGCACCTGCCAGTTTGGGGGGTCTCTCGGGTATTGGTTACCCTTCTTCTTGGTCATGGGTGGACCGACCGTGGGTAGTCAACCCACCTATCCTGGGATGGGTCGGATTAACCATGCTTCTCGGCGTAAGGCAAAGGCCTTAAAGGCATCTGTTCTCAAACCCCGATTTGCTCTGGGACATGACATCTTTTATGGATAGGGTGGAGAGCCTGTGCTGTCGGGCATTGATAGGTAGATTGGAATATATCTCTATGACGAAAGATGGATGGGTAGATTGGGCAACCCTTCATTGGAAGCCTATTATTCACTATGTACCCTCGATCAATCTACTCACAAACAATTGGCCGGTTTTTGTCTTCTTAAAGGAGTCTGATGCTTCACTCATTCTGGGAAATCTTTGGCCAGTACTTGAGGGTTCAGTTGTTCTGAAAAAGTGGCACTCAGGGTTTGATCCTTTGACTGAGAGAGTGGCTGTAAGACATCTCTGGGTCTTACTACCTGCACTGCCATTTCCGCTCTGGAATAAGGATGTACTAATAAATCTGGCAAATCTTCTTGGTAGATTCGTCGCATTGGAGAAGGATTTCCACCTTATTTATGATAAAAGAGTTGCTAAAATATTGGTCGAGGTGGACATTACCAAGGGACTAATTCCTGAAATTGAGATTGTGTGTGGGGATGAAATCATCACACGGAGATTGGACTACTTGCACATGTCTTTCAGGTGCTTTTTCTGTCATGAAATTGGACACCTACGGAATTCCTGTCCTAGCATTCGCTCTGGTCTACCTTTTAAGAAAGGGTTCAATCATGTACCTGTCTCTGATTTGCCCTGTCCTAACTCTGATTTCCTGCCTACCATTCCTCTGGAGGCTTATACTGAACCCTCGGTCCCTATATCTCCTGGTTCCATCTTCCTGCCTACTGCTCCCCTGGAGGCATCTTCGATACCCTCTGTTCTTGATTCTCGCACCCCGCGTACTGATGTACTGGAGGACTCTACTGATCTTATCTACCACTCGTCTTCTCCCTCCACTTTCGATGACCTCTCGAAAGGTTAGCTGATGTATATCTAAGACATGGAAGCTGTTGCAAAAAACTCATGCATTAATCCGACAGGAAACTTGATTAGCTCTGATGTAATTGGCCCACCTCCTCTTACCCTGGAACACTATCCTTCCCTCCCTCATAACCCATCTGGCCTGTCTTCCCCTTCCTCACTCCCTTCTCCTACAACCCTCCCTGAACCTTCTCCTTTAAACTCTTCTTCCAGCCCTCCTGAAGCACCTGCCTTTCAGGATCCTTCTCTTCCCTCTGCTCTTTCTATATTCACGGACAAGACCCCTTTATCTCCATCCACATTACCTTTGGACTCTATCATATTTAAGGATGTGACCATCAGAAAATCCAGGAAATCCCAGCGGGAGGGCACTAGGGTTCCAAAATCCTACATCCCTCTTTCGACTCGTTTAAAGTAGGCAGCCCGACTTTCTCCCTCCTCTCCCGCCTCCCCTCGGGTACTTAGAGCATGTACACCTGTGGAACCCTCTTCTCCATGAAGATTTTATCAATGAATATCCGTGGTTTTGGGGGGGTGGCCAAACAAAAATCCCTTGGTATGGTATTATCAGACCTTAAACCTGATCTGATCCTCTTCCAGGAAACTATGTACAGTCATGCACATGCACTCTACTTGTTCTCCAAACTCAAGCCTGGCTGGGAATTTTATGCATCTGATGCTTGTGGTCTCTCTGGGGGACTACTTGCGGGTTGGGACCCTCACTTGGTTCGTTGCAAAGCTTTTTCATCACTAGCTGGTATTGTACTTAAAGCTTCATTTAAGAGCATGGCTGAGGTTTTTACTGTGATTAACTGTTATGGGCCCTATGCACATCGTACTAGCTATTGGAACAGCTTGGTGTCTGGTGGGTTGCTGGGTTTTCCTAACTTACTACTGGCCGGGGATCTCAATTTCACCTTATATTCATCTGAAGTATGGGGGCACAAAGCCAGGTTGGATCCTTTGGCTTCTTATTTTTCCCAGCTTATCTCTGGTAATATGTTGGTGGATCTTTCTATGGACCCTACTTCCCCCTCATGGAGGAACGGGCGCTCTAGGGATGCGGGCATTTGCAAGAGACTGGACATATTCTTGGTAGCCGAGTCTCTCATTCCTTTCTTCTCCTTTTATAGATCCTGGGCCACTCCATCTGATGTATCAAATCATTATCCTATATGTTTGGAATGGGGCCTGATTAGCCATGTACCCTGCAGGCCTTTCAAATTTAATAGGGCTTGGCTGATGGAGGAGGATTTCAAGCTATTAGTCTAGACATCCTGGAATGTTACTCTGGATCCCACATATCTCTGCCATATGGATTCATTTACCCACAAGTTACGTAGACTTAAATGTTCTGTGAAGAAATGGGAAAAGACAAAACATCTTGAAAGGTGACAACAGATTTTGGATATAAATACTGGCATCTCGGACTTATTATTGGAGGATTCTGGTATTTTATCAGTACTAAACAAACTTAAATGGGATGCGCTTCTGGAAAAGAAGAAAAAATACTGGGTCCACGAGCTCACGACTCTGAGATTGAAGAGTAGGGTGCTGTGGCTAAAGGAGGGGGATGCTAATACGAAGTTTTTTCACCACTTTGCTTCTGCCAGAAGGAATACAAATACCATTTGGTCACTAAAGGGCCAGGATGGTATTACTGTAACGGAGGACTTGGATCTTAAAGCTCTTGGTGTTGAACACTTCAGTAATATTTTATGTGATGATAAGTCCTCTGATATTTCTGAACAACTGAAGGTGGTCAGACTCTTTCCTCATATGACTACGAAGGATGATATAAATCGTTTCCTCCAGCCTATATCCGGCCCGGAGGTTGAAGCAGTGCTCAGGGGGTTTAAAAAGGACAAGAGTCCTGGACTTGATGGGTGGCCTGTTGAATTTTTCTGGTGTTTTATGACCTGGTGGGGGAGGAGCTGGTAAAGGCTGTGGAACAAGCCAGACTACAGGGTAAAGTCACGGGTGCATTGAATTCTACTTTTTTGACCCTAATTCCTAAATGTGAAAAACCTTTAACTTATGACGATTTCCGATCGATTTCCTTATGTAACCTAGTCTACAAGATTATTTCAAAGATTGCTGCTATCAGACTTAAGCATATCTTGAACCGCTCTCTGTCTGCTAATCAATTTGGCTTTCTTAAGGATAGACAGATTACTGAACCGGTGGGTATTACCCAGGAACTTCTGCACTCGATCAAGACTAAAAATTCTGATACCTTGGTATTAAAATTGGACCTTGTAAAAGCATTTGATAGAGCAAACTGGATCTTCATCAAGTTGCTGCTCATTCAGATTGGCATTCCTCTTTTGGGAGTAAATTGGATTATGGGTTGTGTCTTGAGTTCCTGTCTCGCTATTTTGGTAAATGGGACTCCCTCTGATTTTTTTTCTGTCTCCAGAGGGTTACATCAAGGCTACCCCTTATCCCTGCTCCTATTTATCTTGATTATGGAGGGTCTCAGCCGCATTATATTAGATGCTCAGCACATTGGATCGATCTTGGGATTTCAGTACTCACCCACTTTGTCCTTAACGCACCTGTTTTTTGTAGATGATGTTATTCTTATTGGGGCTGGAACTATTGATGAATGGAGAGCCTATAAAGGAGCTCTTGATTTATTCTGTGGGTTATCTGGGATGTCTGTTAGCCCTTTAAAGTCTTCTTTCCTCTACCAGAATGTAGATTCTGTGTTCAGGGAGGAACTTGCTGAACTCTTTCCTTTCAATATGGATCCTATCACTGTGGGTTTCAAGTACTTGGGCTTCAATCTTAAACCATTGGGATACCATACTTCTGATTGGAACTAGCTTATCCATTTATTTGAAAGAAAGATTCAAAGTTGGACTTGCCGGTATCTATCTCTCGGTGATAGAGTGGTCCTTATCAGAGCTGTGCTAACTGGGTTGGTTGTCTAGATGTCCCAAATCTATACTGAATACACTGTACAAAATTATTTATTCCTTTCTTTGGGGATCCTATGCTGGTCATAGTTTTTCCCATCTGGTCAAGTGGGAAACTCTTTCTCTACCTATTGAATATGGTGGCTGGGATATCAAGAACCTCAAATGGTTTGGTATCTCTCTTAGACTCAAGAGCTTGTGGCATCTATTTATTGGTACTGGGACTTGGAGCAGGATCATTGCTCATAAATACTTAAAGAACAAACCCCTTGAGGTTTGGATTCGTGGCTGGTCCTTTTGTATTGTGGATACTTCTCATTTTTGGAATGGGTTTATCAGAATAATTGAGTGGATTACCTGTCAGCTGGGATGGAAGGTGGGAAATGGATTAAAAATCAGAGTGGGCATTGACCCCATTGCTGGGCTCAACTCACAGTATATCTTATTCGAGGAGCTTAGGGAATATCTCACTGACCTAGGAATCACACATCTTGCACATGCTCATAATATGGATGGCTGTGGTTTGGATGGGACTGCTTGGTACTCTGCCTCGGAATTGTTATTGGGAGGAGTATGGGCTGAACAGTGGTCCTCTTATGTAAATGGACTATCACATGGGGGTATTAGGATTGGACTCTCGGAGGACAGGCTGTTATGGATGCATGATGATCAGAGGGGTATGGTGACTGCCAGGAAAGCTTATGATTTAATTGTTTCAAATCACAAAACTGTGCTAGAAAATGACATCATGATGAAGATTTGGTACTTTAATATCCCCCTTAAGATAAAATGTTTTGTGTGGCTCTCTTGCAATAAAAAAATAAATACTTGGGACATTTTAAGCAAGAAAGGATGGAGCGGACCTAATAGATGCTGCCTCTATAAAGAGGAGGCAGAGTCGATTGAACATCTTTTTGTCAGTTGTCGGTTTCTGAAGGAGGTCATAGGTGGCCTCATTTGCATTTTAAATGTGCACTTGGACTAGAGTGCCCCTACATTACTGGAAAATTTATCATTTTGGCTATTACAAAAGGGGTATTTACTGTATCTGCCCTTTTTCATCATATGGAATATTTGGAAGGCAAAGAACCGTTTATGTTTTGAAGATCAGGAGCCCATATTGAACAGACTGTTATATATTATTTATGATGATTTTCTGACCTTTAAGCCTCCTCTGATTCACAAGCACAAAATTAGGAACATTGGGAAGTCTCCCACTTCTGTGTATCCTATGATCATTTTTGATGGTGCTGTTGCAAAAAATTTGGGGGGTGCAGGAATTTGTCTCTGGTTGAATGATCTTCACTATCTTGCCTTCAAGCTCGGATGTGGCAGCTGTACCAACACTAGAGCTGAGCTCTTATCACTTTGGGAATCACTGCGGGTCGCAAAGGATATTGGGTTACCTTACCTACATATCTTTGGCGACTCCTCTGTGATTATAAATTGGGAAAAAAACGAATCTACCCTGGACATGGTGAATCTTGAGGCCTGGTGCCTCAACACTAGGATTCTCATGTCCTCATTTATGTGGGTGGATCTCAGTCATGTTTATAGGGAACATAACAGGAGGGTAGACATCTTATCTAAGGAGGGACTGCACTTGGCACCGGGCCATCTCTTACTTACTGAATATTTTGGAAACGAGATTATTGGGGAAAATTCATCACAACTCTTTTAGAATATGCTCATTCTATTACAGTTGATCTCACCTGATTCATTGAGATACTTTTAGGTTTTGTTGAGCAACTATTACTGAATATTAAAGGCTCTCTCCCTCCTTGGATCAGATTTCTGGGCTCCTGTTATTTTCTTTAGGGACATAGATGACTGTATCAGTTAGCCTTCCTATGAGAGGGATATTTGTAGTGATCTCAAAGTGCATTGAGCCACTCTGTATTTACTGTGGGTATCTACTTGTATTTGTGTAGTATGTATGTCTAGATAGGACTGTTATCACTATTTGTTGTACTGTCCATGCTGATTATCTTGAAGATGTAAAATGTTCCTTTGATTCATTGAATACCAAGGAATGATTTTTTCGACTCAAAAAAAAACTTGAAGAAGTGACATATACCTTGCAAACTTTCGGAATGACAAGTTCCATGTAATTTATGATTCTCTATTTATTTTTGTTGTGACAATAATAATTTATTGTGTATTAAATTAAATTTTAAAAAGAGACATTTATTTGACAAAAAATTATAATTTAAAAATATATATAATAAAATAATTATTATATATTAGATATATAATAAAACAAGTAAAATTAGCTGTAATTATACTTGCTTTAAGAAATGGTTTAACCTAATAATTTAAAAATGTTTTAATTTAATAGTTTTGCATACACTTTTAATTTAGTAATTTAAAAATATTATAATTTAAAAGTTATTTATAACCCAAATTTAATCTCATAGTTTAGAAATGTTTTGATCTAATAGTTATATATTGGTCAAAGTTAAAGTTTGACATGAAAATAATTGGATAATAAATAAAAAGTCATAAGAAAATGTCATTGTCATTTGGAAAAATCTTTGTAATCAAAATTGTATAAAGATTTTATAAAATTTGCATTCCTTTATTAACAAAACTTTACCAAAATAAAATATAATTTTTTTTCTATTAACAATAAAAAAGCTAAATAAATTATTAATTTTTGTAAATCTCTATTATAATGTAAACTAATTAAAATATTAATCATCATATTTGTTTGAATAAACCAATAAATAATTAGAAAAAAATCAAACTTAAGTTTCATTAAAATGCTAGTTTATGAAATTTGAAAAAAACTTAATTGAATATCATAATAAATATTTGAAAATTCAATAAATTTATAGAAAAAATATTATAATATGTTAAAGATTTAAATATATTTTAAAAAATATCATATCTAAATAAAAGTTCTATATACTGATATAACTATATTCATTCATTGTGATGTGATTGTCACATCTATCAAGATTAGTCATTATGGCTATTTTAATAAACAAGACACTTGACATAAATAGATTTTATTTCTAAATTTTATTAAAAAAAATTATTATATATATAAGTTGTATATAGTGATATAGTTATAATCAATGTGATGTGATTGTCGCATCTATTAAGATTAATCATTATTACTATTTTAATAAACAAGACACTTGGCATTGTTATATATATATATATATATATATATATATATATATATATATTTTTTTTTTTTTTATAAATATTTTTTATATCTAATAATTCCATTTGCACATAGAGGAAATTAGTCAAATCGTTAAAATGAACCAATCATAAAATGAAAAAGTAGATTTTTAACAAAATAAGAAAATATAATTTTATTTTTAAAATATTAATTTAATATATGAATTTTATAAAAGTTATGTAAAACTTTTGTAAAAGTATATAACTTAATTAAAGTCAAAACTATTATTTGACTAAAGGATAGCTATATACTTGCCTTGGAAGATTTATATTTAGTCTTTAATAATTTTTCAGCTTAAAAAATCATACTATTGATATTTTGAATCTAATCAAATAGTATATGACTATTCAAGTCTTAAAAGGCTTGTCATAAAAATCAAAGTGTTTATCTTGAATATACCGTATCTTAACACCCATAGGAAATGTATCATGAACAAATGATCAGTAAATGGTGTGTGCAAGAAGTTGAGGGTCTCTTTTGGTGCTTTAGATGCAATACAAAACTGAAAAAACAGACATCCATCAACTTGCATGGATATTTTGAGACACTTACACAATGAATCTTGCGATTAGTAAAAAACAAGAAATGTAGGAAATTGAATGACCTTTCCAAATATATATATTTTTCCTATTGAAAATGATGTTAACTATCTAAAGTTAGATAAATTTTAACGGACACTTTTTATTTTTGGGACAAATTATAAGGTATATGTTTTTGTGGGTGCAGCGTCTGAGTGTCTAAATGATGGAATAAACTTACAAAAACCGGTATACATATAGAGAACATATAGGACTAGTGCACGACTATTTTTCCAATAATAAAAATAATATTTTTAATTATCTAAGAGATAAAACCTCGAAAACAGTACGTCAATTGTGGGTGCAGCGTTTGAATGTTTTAATGCAATTATTTGGAAATGGGTTTTTTATAGCATGTAGAGGTTGGTGTTCTTTAGTGGACCATACAATGTTTTTTTTAAATGGTTGAGAAACGAAAGAGATATGGACGAAACACTCCCAGTGTGTTTTTTGAGTTGAGGAGTGATGACAGAAGATAAATAAGAAAAAAATAAAAAAAATATGCATTCTTGTTAAAATTTACATATTTAGAATCTGCAAAAAAAACCATATCTGTTTCTAAAATCTCATAAAATATGGAGGTGTGCAGCATAATCAAATGAACCGCTAAACACGAGCATATTGAAAATTTGGAAATAATGGTGAATTAGCCATGGTTTATCATACTCCAAGGCACAGACATGTTGAATCCGAAGCAAAGTACAAAGCAGACACATAGGCATAGGAATTCCACAAAAGCATGGGTGGAGGCTCGGCCTTATCATTTGGAGGGAATAAATTTTTGAATTTAAACAATAAGCGAGAGCGATTTAGCTAAACAAAACACGTGCTCATTTTATATAAAAAAAATGCATGCGTGTTATGTACAAACCAATCGCGTGCATGTTTTGTAAAATCAAAAATAGCGTTCATTTTCATCACCATCATCATCATCTTCACCTTCATCATCTTCATCATGTTCATCTTCATCATCATCATCATCATCTTCATCATCATCATCATCATCATCATCAACATGATCATCATCATGAACATCATCATCACAATCATCGTCATCATCATCAACATCATCATCACCATCGTCGTCATCATCATCATCTTCATCATCATCATCATCTTCCTCCTCCTCCTCCTCCTCATCATCATCATCACCATCACCATCACCATCAGCATCATCATCATCCTCATCTTCATCGTCATCATCACCTTCATCATCACCATCATCATCATCATCATCATCAACATGATCATCATCATCACCATCAACATCATGAACATCATCATCACCAACGTCGTCATCATCATCATGAACATCATCGTCATCACCATCGTCATCATCACCATCATCATCTTCCTCATCATCATCATCACCTTCCTCATCATCAACATCATCATCACCATCATCATCATCATCAACATCGCCATGATCATCATGATCATCATCATCACCATCATCATCATCATCAACATCGCCATGATCATCATGATCATCTTCATCATGTTCATCATCATCATCATCATCATATTCATCTTCATCATCATCATCATCATCAACATCAACATCATGAACATCATCATCATCAACATTATCACCATCGTCGTCATCGTCGTCGTCATCATCATCATCATCACCTTCATCATCCTTATCATCATCATCACCATCAACATCATGAACATCCTCATCATCGTCCTCATCATCATCACCATCACCATCACCATCATCATGATCATCATCATCACCATCAACATCATCATCATCATCATCTTCATCATCATCATCATCATCATCATCATCACCATCGTTGTCGTCATCATCATCATCATCATCATCATCAACATGATCATCATCATCACCATTTCCATCATCATCATCATCATCACCATCATCATCATCAACATGATCATCATCATCACCATCAACATAATGAACATCATCATCATCATCCTCATCATCATCATGAACATCATCATCATCATCATCATCATCATCATCACCATCAACATCATGAACATCATCATCATTCATCATCATCATCCTCATCATCATCATCACCATCAACATCATGAACATCATCATCATTCATCATCATCATCCTCATCATCATCATCACCATCAACATCATGAACATCATCATAATCATCCTCATCCTCATCCTCATCCTCATCATCATCATCACCTTCATCATCAACATAATCATCATCATCACCATCAACATCATGAACATCATCATCATCATCCTCATCCTCATCATCATCCTCATCATCATCACCATCAACATTGTCACGTCCCCAACCCTTCGACCGACGAAGAGGACGCGACCCCATGCTTTAACCACCCGGGCTAAGAGCCCCATGAACATGTGCATGCACAAAATTGCTAAAACATCATGCTTAAACAAAGAATTTGAACTAAAACATGCACATATGCAATTAATCATCATACACAGCGAAAACCAACATATGTTCAAGCAAGCCTTCAACATGTTCATTATAATCATTAACAGCAAATATAGTTGCAGAAGTAGAAATAGACAAGATCACTTATCTTATAGAGAACTCCTTCCGCAACTAGCTACGTCGCTGCAACGTTCCACCCAACCATAGGCCAGCGTGCTCCTTGCTCTCTCAGCAGCGCTGCCACCCCCAAGCTGGGCATGATTCTCCAAGGAATAAGGGAACAAGCAGGTTTACACATAGCCAAGGATATACAAAACACAGGCAAGCCAACATAGTTGGGTTTATCAGGCCATCAAGGAGTTGGGGCCAAGAACACCTACACTAGAACTAGCCTGACCTCTAAGACACCCACACACACCCAACACAAGGAATCAGTCCCTTCTCTGCTACACAGTCCCTCAGGCCCTGCATTCCCTTCCAGTGCTATTCAGGGGTGGTGGAGAAGAAGGCCAGCCCTCTAGCTTTGTCTATGTGGTTTCCAGTGACCAGGTTTATCAAGCAAACCAAGCCCCCATCCTTGCTCCTTACACGGTCTAAAGACCAACCATTGCACACATGCAATCAATCAGCTGATACAACTTAAGATAGGGAAGACAATTCCTGAGTCATTCTTGGCCCTATCGTGGCCAAAATGACTCTCAAGTGAATTTACAATAGTCCCCAAAATGTAAAGAAGACTATAGCAAACACAGCCAACAACGTGGGAAAATCAGCGACCCCATCGAATAGTGAAGTCACCACGGAGCTTATACAATCCGAGGATGGAAAGGAAAACCACATTCACAGTTCCAAACTGTGCGTGAAATGAGTAGAATCCCGTCCCAAAATATACGGAAGACCACAGCAACACAACAGATCGTGGATGAAAACGCACAGCTCCTAGCTAGCTGTGTGAGTCCAACACAGAAGAATACCTGTGAGTGAGGATAATGGACGCAATATGGCCCCTGCGTGAGGACGAACAACCTACAGAGAGGACGCGAATTGGAAGTGCGTGAGTGTTCAGCACAAGCGTGGAGGGAATGAATGTCTGCGTGAGTGATCGCAGTGGTTTTTCTTCCATTGTGAAGTCAACCGTGGTGGAGTGTGCGTGTGGGTGAGGACTGACAGTCCTGCCACCCCACTCCCAAAGACCATAACTGCCTCAACCACCAGCAACAATTCTTAATGAAAGTGGCTAGAATAAAACAAGGGAAGATGACACATGGGTTTTTC
>LPNX010204274.1:251386-276386 GCA_001517045.1 Pseudotsuga menziesii | reverse complement strand
ATTAAACTAATTTCCAAAACAGAAGGGCCTCTCCATTTATAAAGTCCTCAAAAGGCAAGTCCAGACATCGTATGAGTTAGAAAATAGAGTCCATGTCCCTATCAATTAGAGAACCAGAATGTACCTACTTTCTAAAGAGCATAAAGTTATAATGTTCACAACCGACTCTCTCAGTTAAATGAATCTTTAGAAATTGTAACCATATAGAAAGATTATATATTGATAGAGAAACCCTTTACCTTTTTCAAATTTATCAATGTATTATTAAGAATCTACTTTAAGAATCTACTTTAAAGATTATTAAGAATCTACTTGAGTATTGCCTTTCATATCGTTTCCAAACTATCCTAGGAAATGCAACATAACAGGGAAAAATACATGGATTTCAAACTATCCTGGGAAATGCAACATAACAGGGAAAAATACATGGATTTTATTTATATGGAGGCATCACATGCACATGCAATCAAATATCAGGTAATTATGAAGATGATTAAAGTGACAAAAAAATTGATTTAAGCATCGAAGAATTCAACAACTCAACAATAATTTGTATTGAGGTAGAATTCATCAAAAGGAGTTGGTTACTAATAGTAAAATCAACCCTTAACATCCATTCAATTCTACAAATACTTTGCAGAAAAGAACAACCAAATAGTGACCGAGTTTTATATTATGCGAGATGTCAAATATAAAATTCTAAAGTGCAATTGAGTAAAATAGTGAAGAAGACACAAACTGATACATAAGAAAGGGTGAATCTCCAACACAAACCAAATCAAATCCTTCATGTTTAACCAAAGAAATCTCACAGTTCTTGAGAACTCATAACAAAGACCCTACTTCTCCCCCTAATCTGCCATCCCCTGGTACTGATTTTTTCTTTGTTTTCATAGATTTCACCGTCTCAAATCTGATTCTCACAGTCACCACCTTATGCCATCAATGCTCGATATTTCCTCTTCTCTAGGTTATTAATATTTCAACCACTTTCTTCAACGATCTCCTTAACACTTTGAATTTCAACCCTTGAACTAACATTTTCAATCATTATTATGCTCACTACACAATCAATGTCGAATTTTCATGTATGAGAATGAAGATATCTCAACTCGGTCATACCTGGTTTTGTAGTGTATTAAAAACAAGGACGGATTCCAAATGGTAATTGAGTCGGGATGAAAAGTGAAATGATTTGATAGATGGCAGTGATAAAAGGCAAGTAATACTTAGCATGGTGTTGTGTATGCTTGATGACGGTTAGATTTTGAGTTGCTCAAAATTTAACCACGATCAAACATACACAGCAACATTAAATGATCTACAGCATACTAAGTATTGTTTGATGTGCTTTGTATACTCAACCAATACCATGTATGGAATTTGTGAAATAGTTGGATGACGATAGCATGGTGCCATCATTTATATCCTATCAATCCGACGGACACGTGGGATGTTTTTGGTTGATTTTCACAGTGCTTATCTGTCTGTGTTTGAGGTATTAGTGGCTGAGTTATGTGCTTCCACAGTTTGAATCCCACATCTCTTTGGTTGGGCCTTTGTGAGTTATGAAATAGGTAATTTAACGATCTAGGCCATGAAACCATCAGGTAAAGCCCACAGCCAAATAGAGAGAATTAGACATGTAGCATAAATATATTTATGCCAGTTACAGCAGCCTTAAATCTTTCAATATTAGGACATATAACTCAGAACAGTCAGCTATTGAATTAAGCTAACATAGTATGGAAGTGGTAATATATAAAGGTGGGATCAACTCTACAGCTTATTTGACCTACCATCCCATCATATAAGTCCTCAGATACAATATGTAATTTAACAACCTATATACAATTATACAAAATATTTCACTTACCTGCCCTTCAACTAAGCTCCGTGTTCCAATATTTACTCCTGTGCATCCAAATGGCCTTTGAAGAATTGAGGCAAATTGTATGATTTTCATTGATTTCCAATGGATTAAGATTTGATTTCATATTTATTGCTCGATCATCAATGGTGCCGGGAACAACGACATTGATCAATTTACTGCATCATGCCCACAAATAGAAACAATAATTGTCTTCATTCTCAGAAATATGACAGCAGCTAGTTGTATGAACAAACCACAAGATCCAAGTACAGTCAAAACTTAATGAAATGCAGCTATCCTATAATTGCAACAAGGCTGTAATTATTAGTTAATTGAGTATTCATACCATAGAAGAATGCCATCTTTCATTATATCAAAGAGATAATTTGTCATAGGATCAATTGGAAGGTATATTTTCATCACTGGATCATCAATAATGTAGATGTTGATATGAGCAACAAATGCCACATTCTCAGATTCACCAATTGTGTGAAGCAAGGTTGTTGTGGAATTCTTTAGAAATGCAGATTTGTTCTTGGAACCACCTAATTTTGTATTTTCTCATGTCTGCAAATTAAGATTACAATTCAGGAAATTCTCTTGACCTATTATTCAAAGCTAGATAAATTCAATTCAACATACATAGCAAAGAAGGAAAATAACTTAATCATGCATGAGTCTCATCTCCACACAAGCTTTTCCCGAAAATATAATTAGAAAGTCAAAATTCACCTCTTGATTTGGTGTCAATAGAGTACCAGGGGCACTTCCCCTCATTGGCTATTGTATCAAACCTATCAATTACATACCTTTGGTACTCTTACATGATGTGCTCTCCACATTAACTTCAACCTTCCTGCAAAATTTGGGATTGTGAATTTTGGAGTTTCTCACGAAACCCACCTTTTTCCACATGGTAAATGGATATTGATAATTCTCTGGATTCCATACACCATAATTCCCTAGTCCCAAGTGCAAGATTCTTAACCTAGAAATAGTATTGGAATCCACCATGCATATTCCAAGTGGAGCACCCTCCTTCTACACCTGGAAATAGCACAAGGATCCATGAAGCATAGGCTAAGTGGAGCACCCTCCTCCTCAAGAATAAAATGAATGCATGAACAAAAAGTCAAACTTCATCTAGGGTGCACTTTCCAAGGCTTCAAATATAATAATGCTTGACACACAAGCCAACCTGAAATGATATTATAAAATTCTTTAAGTAAAATAATACCATTTTAGTTACTTTTTATATTATTATTATTTGTTCCAAGATGTTTGAGAGGGGTTCAAACCTCATTGGACCTCATATGAAGAGAATAGAATTTCACATCCCATCAAAATTCAGCAAACTTAACAGTTTTCAAGATTCCGGCATTTCAAGAAGAGTATAGCATGAACGGCTTGGAGTAAAAGACACCTTGCAAAAATAGGACTTGCTTGATGTGTGAATCACTTTGAATATGATAGGTTGAGTCTTATCCAAGAGAGATGTATCTAAACTAAATTCTAACTGAACTGAGGAGAAATAAATCAACTGCAATGTAGGGAGAAGTTAGAACTGAAAGGAAAGTCTACTGAAGTGAATTGATTATGAACTGAAGTGACAGTCTCAGGAGAGCTTTTGCCAAAACTGAAGGGCACACTCCTCTCCAAGTCAAAAATAGATCCAACAAATTCTTGAATGCAGAGGAAGAGTCTTCATCATTTGGTGCAGCCAACTTTCCATGAATAGGTTACCTTCAAGGTCAAGAAACTCTAAAAATTGCCTGTTCATGTGCATGAACTGAGAATCAACAGCATTGAACTCCACTCAACTGCACTAAAAGGTTAGCTCCAAGAATAGCTTCCCTAAGTAGAGTGCACTCCTAGAGATAAACATAGATCAAGTGGAACCCACCATAGAAGCTTCTAGAAGGTGCAACAACCCTAATTTTCCCTTCCAATTTCTCAAAATGACTTGAAACTTGACCCCAATGTTGTTCAAGATAAAGGGTACTCAAAATATAACCAAATTTTGAAAACCTCAAGGCTAAAAGTAGACCAAGATTACACAATCCTTGATCACCACCAAATTTATCAAAAATTGCAAGTATCCCCAAAACTGCATAAATTCAATTTTTAGACCTAGGCTTGACCAATTCTGACCAAGACCTTGACTATCTCAGATTGCCACAAACACAGAACCATATGCACATATCAAAAAGGGTTATCCAAATCTACCATCAGATTTCAAGAGAGATAAAATTTCTAAAACTATAAATTTTATGATTGTAAATCTTGAAAGTATGAAAGTGCCCATTTAGGAAACCATCAATTTAGGTGCCCAAAAAAGTCTCTAGCTGCTGAAAAGGAAAAAATTGTAAAACTATAAACTTTCTAAAAATAGCCAATTCAAGAATCTAACTATCATCATCCTCCCATGCATAATCCAAACATTGAATGTCATTCAGATGCATGGGGTGACTTGCCAAAAATAGAAGTAGAGGAACCTACTAAAAATGCCTATGTTGAGAGCATGTCCATCTGTGCACTAAAATAGGCATGATATGTCCTTTGAATGCACATGCTACGAAAACCACTTTCCAAGAACTTGTCCAATCCTCAACCCTTGAGCAATACAAGAACCACAAAAATGTGCTAACACTGACTTTAGCAATCCTGAACAATCAATGCCAAATGATGAACTCAAAAATGGTAAGTTGATCCTGATCAAGATGTATCCACAAACCATCAATGCCAATATCTGCTAATGTATCCACAAACTGTCAATGTAAAATGAAGAATTTTGACAAGTCCATCCAATAATGAATCCATGAACCATCAACAAGATCGCCAAGATGTTTTTTTAAGAAATGCATTTTGAGTGATAACAAGTTCATCTAGCATTTCTCTATTCTTCCTAGCCCCTTAAGATGAGCTTCTCCTCTAGTTATTTGCATTGCTGCCTTCTTGGTTGTTTGCCTTTTCCCTTCCCTTCACCCACCCCCTCAAGACAAACTGTCCTTCATTTCCTTTCCCTACTCTCCTCGAGGAAGGACCCCCTTGACTTCCTTGCCCCACTGGGTGAAAGACATTAACATCATGATCAAAGTCTGTTGTTTGTCTCACACCACAAGTACACATCAGGAAAATGTCTTGTTGATTTATCACTTGTCATATATTGTTATTATGTTAGCCAATGGAGATGGGATAAAAATTTAGCCAAGAGAAATGAAGCTCCTCGGGTGCTGGCTTGGGTCTCTTGTTGCTAGCTTGGATATTGACACATTCTGGGCAACTACCAATGCTACTACCTTGATAAATAGGCACATTTCAAACAGCTTTCAACATGTTCTCTTGCGCTTCCATATGGCATCACTTGCACCTAGGTAAGGATCTGTCTCCTTGCTCTAGCAAAGATTTGAGATTGGAAATAATCAGCTCCTTATTCCAAAAATTCATCACATCAGTAATGTTATATATTTACAGGATATGGGGCCGAGCACCTCTAAGAACAAGTTGAGGCAGATTGAGAGGGTACGTAAACAAATTGCAACCACCTATTGGAGAATAAAATAATCCATCCATATGAAATTTCATTGGCAGAAATAGGTATGAATCAACTTGAGCTAAAGGTATTAAGGAAACTGATTTTATACTGAAAAAATAACTAAAATGAGAAGCAAAATATACCCAACCAAATCAGGAGAGAATCCTTATAGAGAAGACCCATAGAAGTCCCATACCAAAGTAATGAGAGATCTTCTAGCTACCAAATGTAATAGGAAGGTCTCAGTCAAATTATTCTCAACAGTAAGAATAGATTTTGAAGAAAAAGGTGCTTAAATCCTGTTACAAAAGGGAGGATCAATAGTGGAAGTCCCATAAGTAATCAGAGATTTTATAGCTACCAAATGTAATAAGAAGGCCTCGACTTGTAGAAGTAAAACCATTCTCAACTGTAAGAACCGATTTTCAAGAAAACAGTGCTTAAATCTTGTCACAAAAGGGAGGATCAATATTCTAACACTCAACTAAGTCACCAGAAGGGCTGGAAACAATTTTACCTCTATAAGCAGTACTGTAAATATTTATTAAAACTTCACGGATCTTATGATGAGTTGAACATCAGCTCCTAAAATAAACTACTTTATAAATTGTTTACTCAAACTGTGGCCGAGGCAAATCAACGGACCTGCACTTTGGAGTACACACCCAGGTCCCATATTTTGTGATGAGTTGGAGATCGACACCTGGGACAAAATCCTTCAGAAACTGTATATTCATGCACTGGTGGATACAAATCAATTGACCTACACTTTCGAGTACACCCATTGAGAGGTTTGGAAAATACATTCTGTATTATGATTTCTAACTCTTGAGTGGAGAAGCTAGAAAACAGGAGCACATTGAAAAGCACTGAAAGACACCATTGAACTTTAAACTTCCTCCAAATTATGTCCAGCAGCCTGCTCTAAAACATCCCAATCCTGCTCTAAAACTCTCTTCAAGTTACTGCTCATATTGGGTTCATCGAAATTTTTCCATTGCCAAGCTAGCTGCCAGCCACCTGATCCCAATCCCGTGCCTTGCTCAGCTGAACTAACCAACTGTCCACATTGGGATTGTTCTTACCCGGATATTTCATATCACCAGACTTCTTGATGTCCCCTCCTGTGTATGACACAATGGTGGAGCTCATTGTCGGCTGCTTGTCTCTGGAAACATACAGCCCATTGCTAAGATGGTGCGCCTAAATCCTACTATTGGTCCCCATTTTCAGCAAGATCCTATCCTCCTCCGTTAGTTGGATTTTGTTGGGGTTTGGTCTTCATGGTGAGATGGCTGGTAAAACCTGGTTTCAAAGGAGATAAGAGGGTTTCATGGGTCAAAGTCTCCACTTTGTGTTCACTTACAGAGCACGCCCGTCCTCCCCACACACTCGACAACCTGGTTCTCACTGGCAAGTCGAGTCGCCTCCCTTATTTAGTAAACATTGCACAAATTGCAGCACCTACTATAATGATGACCCAATATCAAAACTCAGTGAGCATGCCCCACTAACCATGATAAGAGGTGAGCAATGTAAGGTTTTAACAATTTGGAGTCCTTTAGTCTGTGGTCAAGCAGCAAAGTGAAGAGGCTACTCAATTATGACGAAGGTTCAAACTCAGTGAGCATGCTCCACTATCCATGATAATAGATTGATCAAGTAATTTAGGCTACTCAAATTATGACCCAGGTTCAAACTTGGTGAGAATGCTCGCATCTTCACTATCCACTGATAATAGATTGATGAAGTCATTCCAAGGTGTAGGTCATGTTGCTGCAACAACATTGGTGATCTAAAAAAGCAGAGCTATAGTGGTTTCGATGATTTCTGAGCTAATGCAATATTCATTGAGGATGATTTCTGAGCCAATCCAATCTTCTTTGAAGATGATGCTGTGTGCAAATCCAAAAGTGCTTTTTTAAATGTAAAGATTATTTGTTTCAACCAAACATGCTTTGACAATTTTTGGCCATTTCCGTATCTAATTTTTGGAAAATTTCCATAAACCCCGAAACCCCTGAATTAAATTAATCACTTTGACAGGGAAAGAGATTCCATACTTATGTCTAATGGAAAATACTCATCGGTTCGATGAAAAACAAAATACCTTTAAGCTTCTAAAAAGTTTCCTCCAAAATCTGGAATCCAAACCCATAATACCGTTCTGTAGGGACATTATAAATGGATTTAATGGCCGCCTCTTCGCTGCATCAACGGGAACTGGTAACATTTTAAAAATTTGTCATTTTTAAGTAATCGTGAACTTGGAAGAGAAATGGTTTTACTAAACTGAGGAGGCATGGTGCAACCCTACCTTTCCCAAGACGGTAGCGAGGGTTTTCACATAACAGTCATGCATTTCTTGTTTGGTAGCTTTGCCATCTACGGGGACATTTTTTTAAAATTGTTTGTTTTCCAGAATTTCTGTCAAAATTAGCTGATACCAAGGCAACTGTTAGACGACTTTAGCTAAATTCTAATCTACAAGTACAAGTATCTCTTACAAACCAAATAATAGGGCAGTGTCTCAAAACTACAAGATGGGTTTGTTTTTACATGGAACCGCTTTCATAATTCCCAATATTGTTGATTCTCAGAAAACAATTGTTGCAACAATTACCCCCAGCTATTTACCCAAGGGAGGCTTTTACATAGAACCACTCTTTCAAAATTCTCAATGTAGTTGTTTTTTAGAAAACAGCTTTTGCAACAATTACCTCAGCTATTTACCCAATCCCTTATAGCTAGAAGGGCTTGATAAAAGCAAGAATTAAAATCCAGAATATACTTGGTTCTTAAGGTGGAATTTACAATTTAACAGTAAAAATCCAGAATATTCTAGAGATTACAGGTAGCTAAGAAATGGAAAATATAGCACTCTGCAATCAAGAAACAATTGTATTTAAGGAAACCAAAATGGATAAAGGATTAAAATTTGTTTATAAGAAAGGGGGGAGAAGTAATTTTCTTAAATGAATCTCGACTTTTGCTACGAGAAAAAATTGTATCAATGTCACTTTGGTTACCGGGCATTAAAATTGAGAATTGTTCATTATGAAAAACTAAACTTAAAACCCACTGGTGGTATAAAAAGTAAAATAAAGAGAGCAAAGATGTTAGAGTTGCTTACCTTTATCCAATTCAGGCTCTATTGTATCCAACTCCATCTCAAGCCTGGTTACTATATCCTGCAATAGTCATTCATACAGTTTTCATGGTGTAATTGTACTCTTCCACTTTTCCATAATCTCCCTTTTTTAACAACTGGTTGTGGGAACAACGTTGGTCACTTCTAGTAAGGATAGAACTTTCCTAAAGATAGGAAATAGGTATTAGTTGGGGTAGTTAATGAGACTCGAACCTAGGAAAAATTGAATCTCAGAGATCTGAGGTAACTTAAAATAAAATGACTTCTTGGCATTATCATGGCCACCAAGGGAAACAATAATAATTTTCTATATGAATGTAGTTGTCTATGAGCAGGAATGAAAAGGATATTGCATGTGCCCATGTTGACTCACAGTTGTTATTCTACACAGTCCAACAGCCTGCTCACATTATAAAATAACTCCCATCCCTTCTTTATTCTTCAGGCTTCACCATACCATTTGCTTGCAGAGATTTCAAGATGACTCCCATCCCCTCTTGATTCTTCAGGCTTCACCATACCATTTGCTTGCAAAGATTTCTTGAAAGGTATAAGTTTTTGAGTTCACTTACTATGCTTTCTTTCAAGATTCATTAATGAAGGTTTTCTGTTAGATAATGAATTTCTTTTGGGATAGTCCTATTGGGCTTTGTTTGCTATAAATTAGTTACAGTGACAATCTCAGAAATAGATGGTGGACATGATCTTTATATAGAAAATCATTTAGCATTAATTAATTAATTTCCAAGGTTTTGATCATTATAAAATAAACTTTTAGGTCACAAGCTATGCATTACTATCTCTTTTGGTCTCACATACTATTTATGTCATTGGAAAATTGCTCTCCTTATCAATTACTTATATTAATAGCATACACACAGACATGCAATGTGATATACACAATGGTAGAAATGGGTGTGAAACTAAGTTCTTTTGTTATACTTCAACATGCAACCTTCATGTCTTGACTATGACCATCAATTTTTTCATATTATCATAGATCAGAGAGCTTTAATGTTTGTGTTCTATGTTATAGAGCTTTATCATTGTACTTAGGTATTTAAATTTAAATATGCAGATACCATAGCAGGAGGTCGTTGTTGTTTTGGGGCATTGCAGATCAAGATGGTCACCAAACTATTGCACTTTGAGGTCCGTTGGTGCGACTGATGCATCTGGCCCTAATGTGAGTCTATTGTGAGTTTGTCACTGCAAGGCAAGAATTATATGGAGAAAGAGCAAAGTTAGGAAGCTTCATAAAGAAAACAAAGGTTGAGTATATCTCTCCACATAATATATGTAAGAAAGATGAAACCAACAGAAATCTACCAGTTTCTAGTACCAAGCAAGTGGCATCCCAGATCCAACATCAGCCTAGAAAATAAAATGAGTGAAGCAATAGTTTGATGAAGAATCACGTTCATCTACTAGAAAAGTCTCCATGTAGTAGATCACTTCCTTTTTTCTAGTGCTCCCATCTTTGAGGGGTACCAAGAGGCAAATAGGTGGGGACACTTCTTTTGAATTCAGACATATTTAAATGAAAAAATGATTTCCTCCTCTTCTATCCAACCCCATCAACATAAACAATCTCAACCTCGTACCAGTTGTCAATCAATTTCTTCTAGAGCACACCGGGCACATCACTCCAGGCAGAGACATTCCTTAGTCAACCTCCTCTTCCAACTCTTCCTCTGGACAAGGTTTTATTTTGAGCTTCCTCTAATCGGCCTCAAATGTCAAGAGAGATGGCTCCGATGTAACAAGACAAACATATGATTTTTTTGTTTCACATGCCCTAGATCTACTTTATCTATGCATCTCTCTCCTAGATTGGCTCTCCATCTGTGGCATTCGATATCTAGGTTTTGGTATTACTTTTATTTCTACATTTCAATTTATAGGAGCTACTTTAGTGCTCCCACTTTGTATCGGCATCTTGGTACCTTACAAACGCATTGACCTACTTTTGTGGTCATTTGTTGGACATTAATAAAATTATCCTATCTTATCTTATCTACAAACAAGAATGGATACAAAACTCAAGGTGGCCAAACTTCTACATGTAATGTTTTCAAGTGGCACAATAGTATCATATCAAGGACATACAGAGCAACAACTATGGATAACAATAGTGACCAAGTTCACATGTAACCATATGCCCTGGCTTAGATATAAGCAATCACGAACATTCTTAAGTTCTCTAGAGGACAACAACATCTTCCACAAGCAATTGCATACCTCATGTTATGTTTTAGGTTACATCCATGGACTATATGAAGACGAATTTGGGTTTGTGATAGCACAGTGGTCATCACACAAAATCAACAATAGGAATAGTACTATATGCACTTTAACATATATACCAAGGTATACTACTGGAACAAGACATCATATATGTGTCTCATAAATCATCTAAAACACTGGAAATGACCGGATATTAGTGGCCAAGTTTAAATGCGACAATCACAACCTCAAAGATAACCATGCCCTAGCTTAGCTATAGGCAATCATCAACATTCATAAGTTCCTTAGGGGACAACAGCCCCTTCCTCAACCAATTACATAACTCATGTTATGTTTTAAGGTTACATCCATGGACTATATAATGGTTAGTGGGTTTGGATTTGTGATAGCATGGTGGTCGTCACAAAAAATCAACAATAGGAATAGTAGATGATGCACTTTAACATATATATCATTTATTTTACTGGAACAGAACATCATATACATGACCCATAAATCGTCTAAAACACTGGAAATGACCATATATCAGTGGCCAAGTTTATATGCAACAAATCACAACCAAAGATAACAATGCCCTAGCTCAAATAAAGGCAATCATCAACATTCCTAAGTTCCCTAGGGGAGAGCAGCGCCTTCCTCAAACAATTGCATACCTTGTGTTCTATTTTAAAGTTACATCCATGGACTGTATCAAGGTTAGCGGGTTAGGGTTTGTCATAGCTTGGTGGTCGTTTTACAGAAAATCATCAATAGGAATAGTAATAGATACAATTTAACATATATATCAAGGTATACTAATGGAACAGAAAATCACATTCCTGACCCATAAATCATCTGAAACACCAGAAATGACCAGATATCTACACTGGATTCTTTAACACCCCCTCAAGAATACACCATTGTATAAAAACTAATGAGACACGACATGGAACTTGAAAAAACAGATTAGCAATAAGTGCACAAAAATGAAAACATATTATGTTTGCATCATGTGAATTTTGGGTTAAAATACCATTTAAACATCAGCCACATCAAGCTGGACTATCCATGAACAAATCATGTTTGTGAATGCTTTTGTGACAACCTTGTACAAATGCAAGACAAGGCCAATTTTCATGCAAATTGAGTCTTTGGGGGTCAAACCCCTTCATAAATGCAATGAAAGGTCAGCTACTAGGCAGCCAAGCTTTGTGCCTTCCTAAATTAGAATGCTAGCATTACTGTAATCCTAAGGAATTTGCCAAACAAGGCAACAAAATGCATTTATATAACTCTCTAGCTGTCTTCTCATCATTAAAGTTTACCCTGACTGAATCTAGAAAAATTTATCAGAATATATTATTCTACAATATTCAAACCTTTTGACAACATTGACCAAATTTGTCTTTTTCCCCAAAAAATTATTACTAAGACCTAAAATTAGGTTGATATGCCTCTTCATACCTCGAGGAAACATCCAATAATTGTGCAGGATGCATGAACTACAAATTAGGATCATGCCATACTCTAAAGGTTAAGTTTGACGCATGTCCTTTCATCGCAATGCAAATTCTATTCTCTTGACAGAATTAGTGATGCAAAATTTAAAGATATAATCTTTACAAGATCAATTGCTTACATAACAATATCAGATCATAAGTGAATAGAAATTGACTAGTCATGTAATTTCTGTCCAATTGCTTTATTCACTACAAAGCACAAAAAAATATTTTTATTTAGTTTATATATTAAAGTCTACTGGTGGCCAAAGATGGCCAATGGGACAGAATTCCGGAAAAATGTACATGAATAGAGTATCCAATGGGAGTGTATAAAGCATTTCTAACAAAGTAAACATCAAAGAAGTAGACGAAGGTATAAATCATGAAAATTTTGAGAAAGATAAAAGAAAGAGGTGGGATGGAAAATATCATGAGAAAGATCATGAGAGCTAGATTCAGAAGAAAGGTCAATCAGTGACTCTCCTAACACTCGAGGCTTAAAAGAAATTGTTGATAAGATTCACACATTGATGTTTGACAGAGATTGTTGAACCCTACATAAAGCAAACTTCAGAATCATTTAAAAGAACATCTCAATAAAAAAGAACATAGTGTCCAGTTAAAAATTTATAACATCTCAACTTCCAAGGTAAACAGGCATGTCAAAAACATAGTTCCAATCAAGAGACCTACACTATAAGTTCAAGCCCCCGCAAGTTAGTATTAATTCATTTGCATTCCAATCTGAATTTGCTTTTCTCCCTTGTAAAACAAGAAATACCTCTAGGTAGGCATTAGCTATTCAACTAATATATACACCACAACAAGCTATGCACCCAATGTTATCGCATAGTGCATGATTTCTATCTAGATGAAGCATCGTCGTCCGAACCACATATCAGTGAAGCGTAAGAAATGGCAGAGACAAAATATGATCATATTTCTTGATTTTGCTTATTCTGCAAACAGTGTCCAATAACAATTTATTGACACTAGACAGATTCACTAAAGTCTTGTTTTGTTACCACATACCAGTTTAACTGGGATTGTGTTGAATTTCTTACCCTTTGCCTCTGCTCTACTAAAGATTCAAAGCACAACAGAAAAGACACAGGAGTAATGGCCTAACAAAACTGCAAACTAAAGATGGCTGTAGTTTGAACTTGATGGTTACACAGAATCAAGACCAGTTACAAATATCCCTCAAATGCAACAGGTTCGTAGGACTGTCCAGGATAAACTAACCTCAGAACCAGCCTAAGAGGATAGGCTCAAATTCTCAACGGTTGCTTAGGTTTCCCTACACCTTTAATAGGTAATTATTTTTGTCTTTCTATTGAGAAAGGTCCAATGTCTTTCATAGATAGCCTGACCCTTTTCACCCCTTGGCAGGTTGAATAAGTCCAACATTGTATAAATTATCTGTAAATCCTTCAGTCACAAGAAACCAAAGGCACCTATAGTGCATCTTAACGTGCTAAATTTTGATTTCAAACACTAGATTGGACTATAGATTCCTCCAGGAACAGAAACTTCTTAAATTTCCAAAAATTCAAGTTCATAAGTTCCAACATACCTGTTGTCAATTCCACACTGGAAGTTTGATCTCCATCACCTTGCAGAGAAAGAAACTATGCCTCATAGCCAGTTTTCTGACCTATTTTTTGGAATTGTGGCTAGATTCATTGCTTAAACAATATCTCATGCTTCTAAGAGACTTTTTGGTTTTTAGTAAGAGGTTCTCTCTCTTTATTTTGTAATTGGGAACTGAAAGTCAACATTAAAATACGCTATTATAGTAATTGTAATAACACTAGAAGTCCCCAATTTAGTTTAGCTCCATTGTTGTGGGATGTAATGTAATATTTCCTACTCATATTCTATTTCCATAAGTGACTTGTTCTTCAATTTAGTTTAGCTACATTGTGTGAGAATTCTCAAATGTTATATAAGAATAACACTGATGATTTGGGGATACTAACTAACCAATTTGAAATTTTGCTATTAAAAGCCAACTTGCCTTTTGATGCTTATGGAAAAAGATTCCAACAGGAAGTACCAGAAAACATAGTCACGGATTTTACATTTGCTCACAGAAGCAACTTAGACTAACCGTGATCGTATAGAGCTTTCAAGACCTGGCCTTTCCCTATAACTCAGCTAAGGTTATCACGCCTTTTATATCTCATCATCATCATCGGTTTGGAAACCTAACAATTTCTGCTACCGGGTTCATATTGTTCATTTATCATCTTGACCAATAAACAATACTGGACAGAAAAGCCATGGTTAGTGATAATTTGCAACAGAAACCACAATAAGAAGATTAAAAACAGCTATTCACAAGAGCCAAGCTAAAATTCTTATCCATGTACATATGTTTTCTTCACTTAGACAGAGTCACAGACAAACTCCATAAGATCAGTTCCAGAAAGATAGCACATGGACCATAGGAAAAATAGTTCTAGTGCAAGATAGCCATATGAAATGTAACCAAAATGCATTGGGAGTAATTTCAGAGCAGAAGATGCATACAGATCATGGATAAGTTTCATTACAAACAGTCACAAAGAAATAGAATTGCATTTAAAATGTTTACAGTGCCAAATTTGCAGTGAGATATAAAATGAATGTATGGAAAACGATTGCAAAACAAGTTATGAATAAGAAATCTAGGGAAAACCCACATCTGAGGAGGATATGCGCATGGGATTTTCGCAAAATGGATGAGAAACAGTTTCAGCTCAAGATGTGCAGTTGGGCCATAGTTAAAATACATCAGTCAGTGGCTTCAGAAAACAGAGATGCAAATAAGTCACAAGCATAATGCATTTAAGAGAGTATTGAGCAAGATTTGTAGTTTGGCCACGAGTAAAATGCATGGGACAAAGAGTTTACAACCAGCCAATCAAACAATTCTCCAATATGATTAGACAGTACAAGCTCATGTGAAAACCAAATACTGAAATGAAATAAATAGACAACAAGCAAAAGTATTGAGTTTTTTTCAATTTCTGTAAGAGAATCCCTTTACCATCAAAGCAAACTCATAAAGCCCAAAACACCTCTTAAAAAGCAGTATTAAGAAACATTTGTTAAAATTAAAATACTCTTAATGGATATTCCTTCTACTATTTTCCTAACCCTAATGGCTGAATATTGGGGGCACTGAAGTAAAATGATCAAATCAAAGCAATAGAACATGTTGTTTTTGGATTAAAGAAGGAAAAGATCAAACCATTTGACCATTGACCTGAAAAACATGCATTACAGTGCTAGTAAAATGGACAACATAGCTTTGTAAAGACATTTTGGAAAGAAAGATTACAGGGCACCAGACCATGATTTGATGCAAGAAATCCAACAATTTGTTGATATTGGATGATTCAAAACACTAGTGTGGAGTTTGCATTGCAACATGACTATAATGGCAATGGAATCAACCCTAACCAATAACATCACCTCTAAACTTTGAATAAATATTCAAAACAGCACACAGAAGGCCTCTTGATGACAAATGGTCCAATGGACAAACATTAGAGTTTCTAGGAATTGTCTAAGTCCTCGTGTAGATAATGGGATTGCACAAGAAACTCCCACAAAGGACAATACTTGGTAGACTGGAAACTCGTCCTCTGGAACTGGAAGCTAAAGAAAACAAGTAACAAGTGAGGAGGTATCGTTCAACAATGATCCATACATGCTCATTAAACAGCCAGACACAACATATAAATGGTATCCTGGAATCGCTATACTTTATAGTATGTCCTTCCGATGCATTCTCGCATGCTTATAGTATCCCTTTCTCATGCTAAACCCCACATGCCTATTAAAACATCTAAACAGCTGAACATAACATACAAAATGGCATCTTGAAATTGTTTTTATGACTATAAAACAAAATTACTAAATATTATTTCATACTAATCCATAATAGACCATAATTCTGCCAATGGAAGTATTCACAGATGTAGTGATATACCATAATTATGCGGATATACCATAATTATGTGAATAAGCTTTTATTCATAAAGATAGTAATTTTCCTATAACATAAGAGTTGAATGGTTACAGTGTGAAAATACTTAACTATCAGTACTCTATTATACCCTTTCCCATACTATCCCCACATGCTCATTAAAAGAGCCTGAATATGGCAAATACAAAGCATCTTGAAATTGTCCTACAACTATAAAAACCAACTATCTACAATAAATCAATGGCTTGGTGAGCACTGAGCAGTAAGACCTTTTCTAACTTATTCTTAATGGGTATGTAAAGCTTCTTTAAAGGAATTCCAACTCTAGAAATAAGAGCAAGTCTTGTTTTTTTTGGCTTTTTAAGATTAAGGATAGGGCATACCATATAGAAAGATAAACCATTTCTTAATAGTCTTTCTATGCTTGGTAGAAGTACAATCCATTCTTTATAACCATTTGGTCAAATGCTTATAAAGAGGATATTGGTTAAATGAGCATCCAAGGAAAATCTAGACCCCGCTAATGTACAAAATGGAATATGTTCCAGAATCCAACATCTCAACTACTTTTCTAACAAAAGGTAAAGTGTGGCTAGATGCATACCTTGACAGGAAAAGTACTAGGTGGAAGCTTTGTAGTAAGCAATTCTCTTAAGCGACAAATAGCCTTAACCTTGTTTGACAAAATGTCGAGCAGTGGCAATAGCTCATCAGTCTGGAGAGGAAATTGAGATGTGAGCCACAGGACTGGCCTTAATCCTTTCTTGTACTCACTTTCATTTCTTCTATTATTGACAAGGAAAGTCGGATTCCCTGCTCTCTTGCTCCATGTTCACGAATGATGTCTAAATTAAAAAGTCGGAGTCCCTGGAGTACATTACAATGACAACCAAGTGAGAAAAAACACATTCACGTATCTGTTTTTGAAAGCAACATTGAAATATCACTGGATGGCCAAAAACAATCAATGGGACTATCACTATGCACTATATCCCAAGGGATCACTTCCAGCATCTCCAAAACCTAAATAACGTCCAGGATATGAAATATAGAAGTAAACTTTCAAGTCAATTAACAATTAATCGTTGCAAAGATGCAAACTACTTATAGGCCTTCTGTGGAGTTCAGTTGCAACTTTATCAAAAAATAATGGTGGAGGCAACTCTGCAAGCATTAAAATACATAATTCATAAAAAAACATGAAAAAAGTAAGAAATTATGTAACAGAAGTCAAATGTAATAAGAAAGAGTGCAATCCAGCAGGTAGCAAAAGAAAACCTCACCCCCAACATGTGGATCTAAAACTGCATCATTAGCAGAAGCAGAAGCACTTGACACCCCTGGAAATGGAATCACTCCATAGCTCAAAGATGCACTTTCATCCACATCACGTAAAGAAAACCCGCGCACTAATTTAATGGTGTCCCCAACAATGTTTACCTTGAAAAGTACTCCACTTGCAATCAAGGTAGATTGCTTGATTGATTAACTACTTGCCAAATAAGTTGGAAGAGTACTGCTGAAAGCATTATGTAACTGAAGTTTGAACAACAAAAGATGAATATTTTACTTCCATACCATGATTGAGAAACTCTTGGAGCACCAGAGGGAGATCAATCTATGACAGGCTGACCTGATCATATGCTAGTGATAATGCATGTGACTTCGTTGTACCATCCACTACCAATGGCTTGGAAACTACAAAGAATATAACAAAATGAAAATGATGTAGCTATCACTAATGCTATGTGTGTCTCAGCCTCAAACTGTGAAGAAAATAGTACTTTATAGTTATTAATCACCAATTATTGCAGCATAAAACTAGACAACTTACCCAACAGTAACTTTAGCCCTGCTTTAGCAACAGTACTGGGAATCGAAACAGGATCCCCAGTTATGACTAGCTGCTTTGGAACACCAACTGTACCTAATATATCAACCAAAGATTCTCAATATATTATTTATCCACCTTCAAACATGGGATTATTTAACCAACATTCACAGATGAAACAAAAGGTTGAGAATCTCATTAGTAGTTTAGACACTAAATACATAAAGAAGGAACTACAGTAAACAACAAAGATAGTTACCTTGACAATGAAATAGGTCTAAATCAACTACATATTGAAGTTGCATTGACTGGCGATTATATAAATGTTGTATGGCACCTGGGGGATCAAGAACAATGACTTTCGAATGGCCCTTCCTATATTCCTGCAGAAGCAACTAGACATCTTACATTTCAAGTCTTGTGTGCATATGTGGTTGCATTGTAATTAAAGATTACAAAATCACATTGGCATTAAAAGGAATAATCAAGGAAATAGAATATCTTCTAGAAAGGGTGATACAAAATCATGCCTCAACACTACGACTATATTAACATGATCAAAGTTACTCCATATACTTAAAAATAAATAAATAAAATATCTTGCAGACCATTTCGACATATATATATCAGAAGAACCACGAAGCTGTAGGTTCCACATTAATAAAAAGTTACACCTACTGAAGCCACCCCAATTTTCATTTAAAAATAAAGATAATTGTATATGCGCAATTGGTCCAATGCCTATGACTTAAACCTCCATTGTAAATAAGTAAACAAAATGTCACATAGACAGTTCCTGACAATGAGCAAGCAAGAAAGCTTTAAAAATCCTTTACTTGTCATATCATTGCATGTTTTCTTTCAAATTTTAAAACCGAAACATCTCTACTTGACTTCTCATGCAAAATAATGACATTGAAATGAACTGTGATAGACACCTATAAGTTTCTTTTGAGTTAGTGGAATCCTTAACGGCAATGCTAAGTCACCCAATAAATACCTGTTGACTAGAAAATGCCAAAAAAACATTTTAGGACTACAATGGTTTTACGTTCCTTGTAACGAACTTCTACTATTCTTGATTGTTCAATATGGTGGTGCTTTTGGGTCTACCCACGGTTGTTCCCCCACCTAATAATGGCCTTGCGTTTCTCCTTCTACTATTAGGATTGAACTTGGTGGCATTAACAGGAGGGCGTGGGACATCATTGGGGTCCCTTTTTCTGGTGGATAGACCTTCCTGTTTTAGCAAAGCTTCTGTCTAGAATATCTTTGCTATCTCATTGTTTTCCAATTGTATGAGAAGCCACGTAGCTCTGTAGGTTCGTGCTCCTGAGAGGACTTGTCTTAGAATATAAGATTTTTGTTGAAAACCAGAAGCAAATCCTGAAACAACTCAAGGATGTCAGAGTAAGAACCTTCCTCCAATTTTTCCCTTATCGTTCCCAAATCCATGTGTCTCTTAATCATGTTCCTGTATTGTTTCTTATTCTGCACAATTACAAAGCCCACCTTGACTATTGGTAACCACATATTTAAACAAAAAAAAAGCCATGAAATGAATCAAATGCTGAATATAAAAGAGTGAGAGGAAGAGAGAAAGCAAAGCAACTTGGCTCTCATGTTTATGCTTGAAGACAGGTCCAAATTTGTGAGAAGTGATGGACCTTAAGCATTCTAGAAGAGACAGCAATTTGCTAGTGACTTTGGGTTCTCTTCTTCTTCATCTGCTCATTGGGGAAGTTTCAATCTCATATGTGCCTTCCTTTCTATCATCTGTTCCTTCCATTCTATCCTCCATATGGTTGTCTCCAGAAGACCTTGTGGTCTGATTCCAAGCATCCATGAATTCCTCACTTTCATTGTAGTGCCCCTGTCATTTCCCATGCCCATGGCTATGGCCGCTTTCGCTTGCCTCACGGCTGCTGCTGAAAGCCTTGGTGCCTTTCTTGGTTGAGATTGCTGCAGGGTTTGTAGAGCTCAGAAGATCGCTATCGACTATAAGCCCTTTCTGGCATTCATCTCTGGTACCTTTGAATTATTTCTATTCAATATCAATGGATTTTGCATTGCTTTCTTCGATTCTGAATTGATTGTGTTTCTACCTCGACATTTTAGAATCTGTAGTCCCAAAATCCATTGGATTCTTCTTGCCCTGTTTCCTTATTTCTCTTCTCCACATTGGTATCCACTGTATGCAATTCATAGTTCTCTGTACAACCAATGGAGGCCTGATCTTGATGCCTATCACCATCCTGACCTGGCTCAAATGTAGTGGCAAGTAGGAAAACTTTCAGAATAGGCCAAACACCAAACACCGAAATTTTTACATCAGCATTGATAGTTTCACGGCTCCATGGCTCCGGACTCGATCCAAGATGCTAATTTCTGTAATGGATTCTTGATGTGTGTTATCCATTGACATATTCTGAGCATGGGATCCAAAGCTTCTTGATCTGAAGGAAACTTCAGCATTGCAGGCTTTGCAGTGAATGCAAGGGAAGGAGACCTCCTTAACAATGAAACCGTGTTAAAAAACCCTAAACATGGCGATTTCTTACTAGCAAGGTGCGTGGCAGGTTTTTATTGAACAGATGAATGATGAAATGAACAGTGGTTTCCCAAAGAACTTCAGAGAAAAACGCCTTACGGCATAAAAATATCAATTTTCATGAACCATAAAAATAAAAAATTATTTGACTTTTATAATAACTTGATAAATAAAAATAATTAATGTACTTTAAGTTTAATTAATCAAAAATGATTTTAATAAATAATAATATTTAGATTTAGATTAAATTTAAACATTCATTTTTCATTCAAATTCATTCACTTTTACCATATTTGTATTTGTATTTTCTTCGAATTTTTATATAGAAAATAATTTAAATAAAGAAAAACAAAATGTTTTATAACTTTAACATAATTATAATCATAATAAATGTCTTCATATGAATATATAGTATTTAAAAAATATTTAAATAAGTAAAAATAATTCAATCAAAATTCAAAAATATTCCTAACATTAATAATATATATATATATATATAAGAGATTATAATATAAAGCTATTATTTTTTAATATTTTATGCATTTCTTTAAGAAATTATGAAAGCCTTAGCCGTGCACCCACCCCATTAATTGTGCTTAAAAATATCACGTGGGTGTTTTGCTTATACAAATCGCGTACGCGTTTTGACTCTATATAACGCGTTTGCGTTTTGGGACTGTTAAAACAGTGAATTGTCTTTGTCCGAGAGCAACGTCACTCTGTTTTTATGAAAATTCTGATTAGCGCGCATTTTTTTTCAAGAGAACGAGCTTGCCTGTGGAAATACTCACAATCTACACATTCTCCATCATTCTTTTTGTTATGCAGGTGCAGCATTGAGGACATCTTTTATGGTTGATGAGCACACAGGATAAGATATCAAGCTTCAATGTCTTTTCATGGTGATGGTGGATATAACTTTCATTTGCTTATTATTCAAGAGAACCAAAGGTAAATTTTCCCATTCATTATTGTTTTGATGGGAAATATGAACAATTGAGAAGGAAGATTGAAGCACCTTGAAGAATCAATAGTTATGAAGCAAGTTAAAGGTTTGGAAGCTTGTAATTGAGGAGCAACAAAAACAAACTATATTGACATTGATCATTGTGGTGATGGGGAATGTACGTAACCGAGGAAGAAAATCAACAAGGAAGAAGAGACCTCAAGAAGTCATCGAAGAAGAGAAAGAAAAGAAAAGAATAGATATGATGAATTGGAGGCTTTCTTTGGAAACTAATCCAAATCCAATTATAGAGGATACAGCGGTTCATCCTATTAATCTAGCACAAGAAAAAAGGAAGCATTCACTAAAGGGATCTTCAATTTCCACAGTAGTTGTTGAACAAGCACCCCATGGAAGTATTCAAGAAGCAAAACGTAGGTGCTCATAAGGGGATGTTTCAAATCCCACATCAAGTCAAAGTGATAAGTTACCATCTTAAGACGAAGCTCATGAAGAGGCGGTGTACATGGAGCCTACTGTTGAAGAGGCGTTAGACATGGAGCCTACTGTGGAAGAAGAAAATATTAACCGGACCATCGATGAGGATGTTGGACTTCCACCATCCAACTACCATGAAGAGAGTGAAGGACAACAAGTTGCTACTGAAACGCCAGAGTGTATTGTTGATGCACTAGATGATAGAAATCCAACCCCCTTACCTCCATTAGAAAGCACATGTCGAAGAACTTCGAAGCGTATACAAGTTGATGAAGGACTCCTCAATTCCATTGAATGTACACTATTTTACGTAGTATTTCTTATCAAACTCAACATATACTAAATAAATATTTTGAGGAGAAATGTGATGGAGATAAACGTAGATTATTTTTATCATTGTTAAAATCTAGGGGCATGAATATTGTTAGGAAATCGTTAGGGATAAAGATGATAAAGCCTTCTGGACCAAGTTCTCATATATTTAAAAGCTTAGTAGATGCCTTTGGTAAAATTGGTAAGAACACACAGTCAAAAGACCACAATGCGGCTTGTCGTGTGTTGTCACAAGAAATTGTAAATAAGAACACCAGGGTCCTTTGTTTTCTCAAGCCTACATCTAAACTAGTTAATTTGAATGTAAAAACCCTCCATAGGTATTCCATTAGAAGAGAACATCTTGACACAACCACCTAGATAGATTTTTGGGCCTTTATTGGTCGGTTGCCACGTCGTGACATGAAGCTAGTTGATGCAGTAAAGGGACTAGTGCAAAGTTTTTGGCATGATCACACAAGGCGTTCTTCAAACCAAAAGGATGTACTAAAACTGAGAAGGGGTTCAAAGGACCATGAACCACATATTAAGCATCTTATTGATATAACACAGACAGAACTATATGAGAAATTTAGGAATGAACATGGACAATTGAATTTGGGGCAAAGATCTTTTGAGAAATGTAAGCCCTGGTATGTTAGAATAAATACTCTTCGTAACACTTGTTGTTGTAGATACCATGTAGAATATGAATATTACTATGAAACATTTTTGTACATTCATCGTGTGTTGCATACTAACCATGTGCAGGATTGCTCCTTGACAATACCATCGACCTCATCAAGAGAATTCATTCATAGTATCATGTGCAATAGGCTTGAGGGGCAAACTTACTATGCAAAATCCTGTTTGGATGGAACTTGCTCCAACTATGCTGGAATGGAATTATTGAGCCAATGTATGCACAAGACTGGAGACAATGAATTTGGGAATATGGTTACAAACATGAAATATTTCAAATATACCAGCTATGAAATAGTCCCAGGGAAAGAAAGCAAAAAAATACAATTGGTGACATCTCAGGTACATGCATTTATCTATAAATTTATGTTTGAACAGTTGCATTTCATTCCTTACTTACAAAAAAACCTGATATTGAGATCATTTTGTGTCAACAGGTACAAGTTAGTGTCTTTGTCAAGGAATTTATTGAAAAGACACGTCAATATGTTCAGCATGTCCATTTGGCACGATGGCAGGATGAGAAGTTTAGAATATGCAGAGATACATTTCCTCGTGGTAATATACTTTCAGTTGTTGATTTTTCCGAGAACTACACTATGCAACCTCAAAATGAGATCCAAAGTCAGTATTATCACTCTGAGCAGGTTTCCTTGATGGTGCATATCACATATAGGCATGGCCCAAATAGCAGTGAAGAGCAAAGATAAATTCTAAAGGAATATCACTTCTACATAAGTGATGATAGGTGCCATGACTTCCACTATGTACGTCATTGCTTCATCATGTTCTATGATCATTTGAAGGGAAGGAACATATAGATGGATCGACACTAGATTTGGTTTGATGGATGTGCTGGTAAGTTAAAAAATGCACACATGATTCAATGGTTGTGTTCATTGCATAAAAAATACAAAGTTCCACATATGTGGAACTATTTTGAGATTGGGCATGGTAAAGGAGAGCATGATGGAGCCGAAGCATGTGTCAAAACAGCCCTACGAAGAGAGGAATTGAAATTATCTACAATATCTACTATTTGAAATGCTTAATCTATAGTCAGGTGGTGCACGTCAGTAATGGGAAAGGAATCAGCTATGCGAGTAGAATCCACAAGAAAGAGACATGTGGAGAGATTTTTTTGGTAGGTTGTAGACATAGATCATTCACATGCATGGGAATGCAAGACTGTTCCTGGGACTTGTGGCTTTCATTTGGTTCAAAGCTCTGATAACGTAGTATTTGAAATTTGGACAAGAAAACTATCTTGTTTTTGCTCGCCTTGTTGTGATGGTGACTGGGATGTGTGTGAATCATTGGATTGGGTTGATGGATGGGATCACATATCACTTCCACTTGATCAATGTGCAATTGTTGAGTTAAATCCGTTGGAAGAAGACCAATCGTCTATTTCTATAGATTTTGATCATGTATCAGACCTTGTACAACCTGGTATGATGCATTTCCTTAACATTTTTTTGTAAAATTTACGTAGTCTTGAAACTCACATTAATGGCCTTGTATCACACAAAAAATATTTGATCATATACCTACAATCATACTATGCAGGACACATATACGCAGTGGTTTCCTCAAAAGATAGTGAATGGGGTGGTGATTACTGGTTGGCACGTTGTAGAGAGGGAAAGCAAACCCTCATTATGTCCATGACTGATGATGAAAACAACCACTTCCCCATTGGGTCTATGGTTGATAAAGGTGAATATCTTACACATGACAACAATGCAAGAAAGAAGGGTGGATATGTTTACATGGATTACAAACCAGGTGCAAGTGTGTATCACTTTACCAACTTAATCATTGGTACAAACTTCCAGGTACGAACAATGCCTAGTCGAAATTCATCGAAGGTACACTACTTCTTACCGGATAC
>LPNX010204274.1:177330-242823 GCA_001517045.1 Pseudotsuga menziesii | reverse complement strand
ATAGATACAATGGGATGGTTTGGATCATATCACAACCAACTATATAAAATACACAACTTAAAGACTCAACATTAGAGTGTGCAAAATGTCAAAAAAAAAAACATGACAAGGAAAAAATCCCAATATATTCATTTATTTTTTGAGTTAATTGGGGTTTTGGTTTCCATTGGGCATGGGAATTTTGTTAAATAATCAAAATTACTTCATTTTTATCATTAAATTGAGGAATTGGTTTCAATTGGCCAATTACATTGGGGTTCTTGTTTCCATTGGCCAATTCCATTGGGTTTTTGTTTCAATTGGGCAATTCCATTGGGTTTTTGTTTCAATTGGCCATAATTTAATTTAATATGGTTTAATTTTTCAATCTAGGGAAAATAAATTGATGAAGAAAATGAAAAAAACATAAAAAGAAATGAGTAAAATACCTCACAAAGGGGAGGTTTATCCAAAGGTGGAGATGGAGGGCTCAAGCACACCCAAAATCGTGTTTGCATAGTCAAGAGTTGGTCCTTGTTCGTCCAATAGCCGCACAGTTATGAGAAAAAGACGGCCTCGACCAATTTATAAAAAAAAACAGGCTTTCGAAATCGCGCCTCCGTTTTAGTGAAGGAAATCGTGTACGCGATTCTCTTCACTAAAATGGAGGCGCGATTTGTCTTACTATCCTAGTTCGCATGCCTATTGCTAGCCTTGGGACTAGCTGGCTTGGCAGGTTCGGTGTTGCTTGGGATGATTTCTTTTTTTTGGATCAAGAGTGATTGACTTCACTCCACCATTGAATCTAAAAGGTCCCTCAACTTCTTGCACACACCCTAAAACAAAACATCTCATAAATCATATAAGTTCACATATCCTTCATTTATTGTGTGATTTTCCTAGAATTCTTCTGAGAAAATTATACCTTCCTCTCCTTCTATAGCTTCTTAAGATAAATTGTCCACCTTTGAGTTATATTGTCTATAAATATGTTCAAAAGTAAGTTTTTTGAACAAGATTATTCTCGTTTTGATCCTACTGCACCAGTGGAGTAGAGAAATAACATTTAGCTTGTCCTTTGTCCATTTGATAGTAACCCATGAATCTCCAATATAATTAGTCACTTTTAAGATACACTGAAGAGCCACAAGTTCAACTTTCATGTTTGAGCCCCTTCCATAATTAAGCTTCAATGTAAGATAATGCTCATGAATAAGCATAATAACACCTCAAGTAGCACACACACCATCTTTCGTTGCCCCGTCAAAGAAAGCAATCTCCTTATTTATTAGAAAACTGAAGGAGCTTAATTTTTTATTCTTTTGAATAGTATCCACCTTGTTGTAATCCTTTAACCATTTTAAAATATGAAAGGATGTATGTTACTGGTTTGGATAAATATTTTCAAAAACAACTCTGTTTCGAGAGTGCCATATGACCCAAGCAATCATCGCAAGAAGATAAGGATGAGATTTACATTTCCTATACCAATCAAGACAACAAACATCAAATATTTCATTTCCCCACTAAAGTTCAATCTTCAAACTGATTAGAATTTCATTCCAAACCATTCTAGTGAATACACAATCAATCATTAAATGTTTAGTAGAATCATAGTTAGATTTGCATAATAATCAAATGCCTGGCCCACACCATCCCTTTTTTAGCAAATTATCCCAAGTTTTTTAGCTGTCCAATAATGTGTGCCACATGAAGCACTTATTATTTAATGGAATTTTCCAGCTCAAGAGCTTTTTGTACCACCAGTTGTGAGGATAAATACACTTACTACGGATTATGACTTTCTAAGTATATTTTGCGGTAATCACTCCAGCAGAAGGATTGCCATTCCAAATAAGACAAACTTTATTATTTGTGAGCCTCCATCCAGTAGCATTCAAATTGAAAATTCAGTGATTCCATTCATAAGATTCTTGCCCTTCAAAACCCATATCTTTCACAAAAAATCAATAGTCACTTGGCTCGTTCTTTATCCTAGAGTTATTTAATTTGTTGAGTGTATACATACCATATTCCTTCAAGTGAACAAGGATGTTTGCAAATAGTTTGTAGTTTTCATTCAACCCCAGAATCAGTTCAATGCCAACTGAGATCTTTTCTCCATTCCCAATCTGCCAAATAAGATCCTTTTCCAACCAGTTATAAACCTTGATAAATCCCATCCAAACAGAAGAGGTTCCCTTGATCCTTTTTTTGGGATTTCTTATCCATTCAAAGATATCCCCTTTTATGTATTTAACCGACAGGACTTTAGACCAAAGAGTAGATTTGAATAATCCTCTCCATAGGCTCTTGAGTTTGAGGGCGCTACTAAAAGAGTGCAATTTATTTATGCCCCATCCCTTGCATTTTTTTGGCCATGATCAAATTACTTTGTTCTTTACTTACATTCTATAGGAAATTGAAGAAGAGTTCCGTAAGAGAGTTGATGACTGTGCCTAGAACACTCATGAGTGATAACCAATAAACTGAGATTCCAGTTAGGAAAACTTTTATTAATGTGGGTCTTCCACCCACCAACAAAATTATATAAGTCCACTGATTGATTCAACGCTCCACCTTTGAAAAAAGCCAATCCCAATATTTTCTCTTGTAGCAATTAGGACTTAGGAAGAAACCTAAGTATTTGAAACCGTCCTCCATATGATAAAAACTATATGGCATGATATCCTTTAATTTAGCAATCCTCAGATATGTAATCCTATAATGGAAAAAACTGGACTTGTTGGAGCTTACCAACATCCTTGATGCATCACAATTTTTTTTTATAATATCTTTGTAACTAAACCATAAATCAACAGTATCCATACTAGCTAACAAGACATCATCAACCAAAAGAAGATGAGACAATGTTATATCTTTTGCTAGTTTAATACCCTTAATTTTACCTTCATTCTTATCTTTGATAATCAATCTACTTAAACCTTCGATGATTAGAAGGAATAAGAGTGGAGATAATGGGAACCCTTGACGAATACCCATTGTAATTTTGAAGAATCCAAATGGAGCACCATTTATCAGAACTGCAATATTTACAGTAGTAACACACACCATAACCAATTTTAAAACCAGTGGTGGAATTCTAAATTGAATGAGAATCAAACACAACAAGACCCAGTCAACTCTGTCATATGATTTTTCAAGAGACATTTTGAGTAAGATAACCTTTAGTTTCCGACTCTTAATGGAATGTATAATTTCTTGAGAAATGCCAATAACATCAAGGATTTTTCGATCTTCAAGAAATTCGAATTGTTCAGCTGATATATGCTTGGAGATATCTGGCTTCAATTGGACAGCGATGATGTTTGAAATGACTTTGTAGGCCAAATTGCATAAATTAATTTGTCTAAAATCCCCAAATGTATTTGGTTTACTACATTTTGGAATCAAAGTGATAAATATAGAATTTAGAGATCCGTAAATAAACCCTTCAGTCCTTGAGAATTCCACTATGCTAAGAATATCCTTACCCATAGTATCAAAGAAATGCACAAAAAGTTCAATCGTCCATCCATCAGGCCCTGGGCTCTTTTCCTTGGAAAAAAGCTTCAATATATCTTCAATCTCCAATAAAGTTACCTTTTTCCAATGTCCACAACTTCTTGTTCATCAAAACGTTTGAGAAAATGTCTAACATTCCTCAACTGAGCATTCATATCACATTGACCAATATCTGAATTTTTTTTACAAAAATAACTTTTAGCTAATTCCTGCAAGTTTTCCTGACTACAAATTTGGTTACCCCCATCATCTGAGAGTTCTCAAATAGCATTGGAGTTTTGTCTGTGAGATGCAAAGGACTGGAAAAGCTTTGTATTTTTTATCCCCTAATCTAATCCACATGGGCCAACTTTTAAGTATCCATTCCATTTCTTCCTTTTGTAAGATATCTTCCTTCTTTTGTTCCAATACCTTCAGTAAAGAACAATCAATTTCACTTATAATTTGGTCAAAATTTCTTAAATGTAGATCATGAATTTGACTCTCCAATTCATAATATTCCCATTGATCCAATACTTTTTGCATCTTTATCCATTGAGTGACTATGTATTTTAGTTTCCTTAGCTTGTATACAAACAAATACATTGGATTCATATCTTCCTCACATTTGAAATTCAGCTAGAAATTTCTAATAATTGTACAGAAGTCATCATTCAATAACCAAGAGTTATTAAATTAAAAGGATATTTTAGCATAATTTTATCATCATTAAGTTGATGGAAAATCAGCCAATGATATGATAGTTTTACATGCCCCACCCATGACCTATAGCATTGAAATGTTTGAAGGAAATACCTCTTTACCAAGAATTTATCCAATCTTTTATGTATTCCTTCAGCTCCCTTTCTCGCATTCATCCAGGCAGAAGTAAGAGAAACCAACTATACATCCACTAAATCATAAGTATGCATGAGTTCAGAAAAATAATCTGCCATTGAATCCATTCTTGCAGCAGAGCCCCAGAGGCAGATATAGTGAAATTGAGGTCACCTAAGATAATTAAGTTTTCAATATTTAATAGGTCTGACAGCTTAAGAGAATCCCAAAAAGGCCCCATTTCTTTATAGTGGCCATAGCAATTCAAAATGGATAATTTTCTATTAAGACAACCACTCCAACCCTCAAATAGAATACCCCATCTAGTCCTAAAACAACGAAAGTTGTAATAATGAGGATTCTAACCCACAAGTAATCCTCCCAAAAGTCCAACAGAGATAGTGGCTGAGAATTCCCACCCAGACAACCAATGTGTGAATTTTTTCAAGGAATAAGACTCCTCACACATAGTTTCTTGTAACAGTATGATCCCAAGATTAGTAGATTGAATTAATTTGGATAAGGCCCTAACCCTAGTATCCTTTCCCAGACCCCTAATACACTAATACACTATCCACTATCCACTTATTAGTATTTGGGAGAAGATGTTGGTCCTGAAATTAATACACTATCCACTTATAAAAACATATATTTTAAGAGATTAATCAAAATAGATTTTGAATAATGAAATCCTAACTAGTATGTAATAACTAGAAAAAGTCAAAATTGAGCACTGATCGGTCCACTGTCAAAACCACAATCCAACAAATAATTACATATAATTGCGTTGATGGTAAGGATGACCTCACACATGGAATCAGATCTGATCGGATAACTTCACACTGCAGCCACCCATTTCTGAGAAAGAAGAAGTGACCACTGACAGCTTTCTTTTGGGTTCGGAATCTTGTACAAAAATTGTGTACTTCTTGGAAATATTGTTATGGACATTGAAGAAATGCCATGTTCTCTTTAATAGGAACATTGAATCGGATGGAGTTATACAGTTTAATTGAGCTATCGAACACTACTCAAATTCGTACAAAACTATCAACAAAGTGAAACAAAATTAATAAATATTTAATACATTAATATAAATATTAATATATTAATTATAAATATTAAATTTCACAAAGATAAAAAATTAATATAAAAATTAAAACAATTATAAAACCCAAATTTGACAAGTAGATTTGTTTCGAAAGTCGAACCTTAAGTTCTTTGCCTCTAACCTTGCACCCTCAAAGAAATTTCGCAACATGGAAGAAGTGACGAGTTCCTTTCCACAAACTTGAAGAAGTGGGGGGTAAACCATTTCCTTCTGTTTTTTATTTTCTGAACTGAAGGCCGTGTTTGTTTTGGGTTAGGAATCCTGTACAAAAATTGTGTACTTCTTAGAAGTATTATTATGGACATTGAAGAAATGCCATGTTCTCTTTAATAGGAACATTGAATTGGATGGAATTATACAGTTTAATTAAGCTATCAAACACTACTAAAATTCAAACAAAACTATCAACAAAGTGAAACAAAATTAATAATATATTTAATATATTAATATAAATACTAATATATTAATTATAAATATTAAATTTCATGGAAGATAAATTATCAAAAAATTAAAACAATTATAAAACTCAAATTTGACTAGTATATTTGTTTCTAAAGTCGAACCTTAAAGTTCTTTACCTCTAACCTTGCATCCTCAAAGAAATTCTGCAACATGGAAGAAGTGACGAGTTCCTTTCCACAAACTTGAAGAAGTGACACATACCTTGCAAACTTACGGAATGACAAGTTCCATGTAATTTATGATTCTCTATTTATTATCGTTACAATAATAATTTAATGTGTATTAAATTAAATTGAAAAAAATGACATTCATTAATTAAAAAAAATTATAATCTAAAAATAATAATAAAATAACTACTATATTTGATTTATATTTATTCTTTATTTTTTCCAGCTGAAAAAATTATACTATTGATATTGGGAATCGAATCAAATAGTACATGGCTATTCAAGTTTTAAAAGACTTGTTATAAAAATCAAAGTGTTTATCTTTAATATACAATATCTTTCAAAATATCTTAACAACCATAGGAAGTGTATCATGAACAAACGATCAATAAAACAAAACATCTCAGAAATCATATATGTTCACAGATCCTTCATCTATTGTGTGATTTTCTTGGAATTCTTCCTAGAAAATTATATCTTACTCTCCTTCCATAGCTTATTTTTGTCTTGATCCTACTGTACCAGTGGAGTAAAGAAATAACCTTTAGTTTACAGTATTCACCCTTCATCCATTTGATAGTAACCCATGAATCATAAAAAACGTTGAGTACGCCAACACCAAATTAATCAGTCACTTTCAAAATACACCAAAGAGCCACAAGTTCAACTTTCATGTTTGAGCCCCTTCCACAATTAAGCTTCAATATAAGGTAATGCTCATCATTAAGCATAATAACACCTTGAGTAGGACACACACCATCTTTTGTTGCCCCATCAAAGAAAGCAATCGCCTCATTTATCTGAAAACTGAAGGAGCTTTTTTTTTATTCTTTTGAATAGTATGCACCTTGTTGTAATCCTTTAACAATTTTAAAATGTGAATGCATGTATCTTACTAGTTTGGATAAATATTTTCAAAAACAACTGTGTTTCGAGAGTGCCATATGACACAAGCAATCCTTGCAGGAAGATAAGGATGAGATTTACATTTCCTATACCAATCAAGACATCAAATATCAAAATTTTCATTTACCCACTGAAGTTCAATCTTCAGATTAATTAGAATTTCATTCCAAACCACTATAGTGAACACACAATCAACCATTAAATGTTTAGTAGAATCATAGTTAGATTTGCATAATAAACAAATTTCTGGCCCACACCATCCCTTTTTGAGCAAATTATCCCAAGTTTTTAAGATGTCCAACAATGCGTGTCACATGAAGCACTTAATATTTAATGGAATTTGCCAGCTCCAGAGATTTTTGTACCACCAATTGTGAGGAAAAATACACTTACTATGGATTATGACTTTGTAAGCATATTTTGCGGTAATCACTCCAATAGAAGCTTCTTTCCCTTCAAAACCCATATCTTTCACAAAAAACAAGTAGTTACTTGGCTCGTTCTTTATCCTATTATTCTTTAATTTATTGAGTGTATACATACCATATTCCTTCAGCTGAACAAGAATGTTCGTAGATAGTTTGTAGTCTTCATCCAACCCTAGAATCGGGTCAATGCCAATTGATATCTTTTATCCATTCCCAACCTACCAAATAAGATCCTTTGCCAACCAGTTATAAACCTTGATAAAGCCCATCCAAACAGAAGAGGTTCCTTTGATCCTTGTTTTGGGGTTTCTTATCCATTCAGAGATATCCCCTTTTATGTATTTAACCAATCGGAATTTAGACCAGGGAGTATATTTGAACAATCCTCTCCATAGGTTCTTGGGTCTGAGGGCGCTACTAAAAGAGTGCAAATTTTGTATACCCATTCCCTGCAGTTTTTTGGCCATGATCGAATTACTTTAATATTTACTTCCAGTCCATAGGAAATTGAAGAAGAGTTTCATAAGAGAGTTGATTATTGTCTTTGGACCTCTCATGAGTGATAACCAATAGACCGAGATTCTAGTCAGAATAACTTTTATTAATGTGAGTCTTCCACCCACCAACGGAAGTCTATAAGTCCACTGATTTATTCTACGCTCCACCTTTGACAAAAGCCACTCCCAATTTTTTCTCTTGTAGCAATTAGGCTTTAGGAAGAAACCTAAGCATTTGAAACCGTCCTCCATATGATAAAATCTATATGGCATGATATCCTTTAATTCAACAATCCTCTGATATGTAGTCCTATAATGGAGAAAACTGGACTTGTTGGAGCTTACCAACATCCCTGATGCATCACAGAAAACTTTTATAATGTCTTTGTAACTCAACCATTCATCAAGAGTATCCATACCAACTAATAAGAAAGATCATCAACAAAAAGAAGATGAGACAATGTTATATCTTTTGCTAGTTTAATACCCTTAATTTTACCTTCATTGTTAGATTTGATAATCAATCTATTTAAACCTTCGATGATTAGAAGGAATAAGAGCGGAGATAATGGACACCCTTGACGAATACCCCTTGTGCTTTTGAAGAATCCAAATGGAGCACTATTTATCGAAACTGCAATATTTACAGTAGTAACGCACTCCATAACCAAGTTTAAAACCAATGGTGGAATTCCAATTTGAATGAGAATCAAACACAAGAAGACCCAATCAAATTTGTCATATGCTTTTTCAAGATCCATTTTGAGTAAAATAGCCTTTAGTCTCTGACTCTTAATGGAATGTGTAATTTCCTGAGAAATGCTAATAACTTCAAGGATTTGTCGATCTTCAAGAAATCTAAACTGTTCAACTGATATATGTCTGGAGAGAGATGGCTTCAATTTGATAGAGATGATATTTGAAATGATTTTGTAGGCCAAATTGCATAAAGCAATTGGTCTAAAATCCCCAAATGTATTTGGTTTACTACATTTTGGAATGAAAGTGATAAATGTAGAATTTAGAGTTCTAGAAATAAACCCTTTGGTCCTTGAGAATTCCACCATGTTTAGAATATCCTTATCCATAGTATCAAAGAAATGAAAAAAAAGTTCAAGCATCCATCCATTGGGCCTTGGGCTCTTCTCCTTGGAAAATAGCTTCAATGTATCTTCAATCTCCAACAAAGTTACCTTTTTTTCCAATTTCCGCAACTTCTTGTGCAAATTTTTTTTGGGAAAATGTCTAACATTCCTCAGATGAGCATTCAAATCACATTGACCAGTATCTAAATATTTTTTACAAAAATAACTTTTAGCTAATGTCTGCAAGTTTTCATGACTACAGGTTTTGTTACCCCCATCATCTGATAGTTCCCAAATAGCATTGGAGTTTTGTTTGTGAGATGCAGAGGAGTGGAAATTTTTTGTATTTTTATCCCCTAATCCGATCCACGAGGGCCGACTTTTAAGCCTCCATTCCATTTCGTCCTTTTGTAAGATATCTTCCTTCTTCTGTTCCAATACCGTTAGTAAAGAAAAATCAATTTCACTTATAATTTGGTCAAATTTTATTAAATGTAGATCCTGAATTTGACTCTCCAATTCATAATATTCCCATTGATCCAATACTTTCTACCTCTTTATCCATTGAGTGACTATGTCTTTTAGTTCTCTTATCTTGTATACAAACAAATCCATTGGATTCATATATTCCTCGCATTTGAAATTCAGCCAGAAATTCCTAATAAGTGTACAGAGGTGATCATTCAATAACCAAGAGTTATTAAATTTAGAAGGATATTTTAGCATAATTTTATCATCATCAAGTTGAAGGAAAATAAGCCAATGATCTAATAGTTCTACATCCCCCACCCATCAATTGTAGCGCTGGAATGCTTGAAGGAAAGAGCTTTTTACCAAGAATTTATCCAATCTTTTATGTATGCCTTTAGCTCCCTTTCTTGCATTCGTTCAGGTAAGAGTAAAAGAAACCGACTGTACATCCACTAAATCATATAGTATGCATGAGTTCAGAAAAATAATCTGCCATCAAATCCAATATCTGAGGTAGATATAGTGAAATTGAGGTCGCGTGCGATAATTAAGTTTTCAATATTTAATAGGCCCGACGGGTTAAGAGAATCCCAAAAAGGCCCCCTTTCTTTATAGGGCCCATAGAAATTCAAAATGGATAATTTTCTATTAAGACAACCACTGAACCCTCAAATAGAATACCCCATCTGGTCCTAAAACAATGAAAATTGTAATAACTAGGATTCCAACCCACAAGTACTTGTCCCGAAAGTCCAACAAGGATAGTGGCTGAGAATTCCCACCCAGGCAACCAATGTGCCAATTTGTTCAAGGAATAAGACTCCTCACACGTAGTTTCTTGTAACATTATGATCCCAAGGTTAGTAGATTGAATTAATTTGGATAAGGCCCTAACCTTAGCAGCCTTTACCAAACCCCTAATATTGATGGAAACTAAAGACATTAATCACCTACCAAGAAGGGCTCTTATTCTTTAATTATCTATACACGTGTATATATTTTTTCTCAAATACTTAGTAAATTCAAAATTAAAATAAATTGATTTATTGTAGATATATTATTAATTTAGAACATAAAATTCCAAGGAAAACATCTACCTTTACTTAATTGAAAAATAAATATATGTTTATTAACACCTTGTTGTATAAATAGAGATTATTTTTCTCATTTTTAGAATTAGTTGAGGAAGTACCATTTTGTTTTAAAACTTAGGATAGGATAAATAAGGTATAAAATAGCTCGATGGGTTAGCTCAAGTGGTTGAGAGCTATGAGTTATAAGCACAATGCCTCGGGGCTTCAAATCCCCGGGTGGATATGCATAGATTTATAAGGGCCTCACTTGGGGTGAGGCCCCTTTGGGTTGGCCCCCTAGGAATTCTTCTCGTGGACACATCAACTCCTCTTTGGGGTTGTGAACCACATTGAAAAATAAGGTATACAATAAAATGTTTATTTAATTTGTTATTTTATTAGTATTTTCAGGTTTTGTAATGGAGGAAAGAGAAATTTCTATCATTGGGCAAGAAAACAAATTGAAAATAAAAAAATACAAATGCAAGTGTGTCACTTTAGTGACATAGGGGAGAAAACTTTATACCCAATTCCTTCCACAAAATGGGGAGAAAACCTTATACCCAATGCCTTCCACATAACCTTGTATTTGTAATGAGTTTGTTTTACAAGTTGGTCAATGTAATTGGGTCTCAATTGGATAGCAAGGTGGCTTGAATGTTCCCACCTACCAACCTATATGTCTACCCATTATAGAAGGCATATAGGTCGAGGATATTTCTTGCATCTTTGTTTTGGAATAGGTGCAACCTGAGGGTCGTTCTAGCACCTTTGTTTTTTCGTATGCGCTCTCCATGGTGTACAATGTTTCCATCACTCCTTTATGTTCCTTTCAGTATCTTGCAATAGCTTAAGGTAGCACCTAGTTTGGTTTCTAGTGGATCATCAAAATGCTCATGGAATATATTCAAAAGCCATTAGACCAAAAAGATAGAAATAAGTCGAACTTGGCCTTGTAAGTTTTATGGCTAGGACTTAGTTCACTCTATTGGCATAGGGATTTTCATTCCACCTTGCATACACTCAAGGGACAATAGTAACCTTAACTCATTCCTGCATTGGGAAAACTTTAACATGAGTATGTTTTTCTAAATCTCTTAGTGTTTTCTTATTTAACTAGTCAATTGTATGAGGTTTATTAACATGGGTTAAGGTATTTTCTCCATTCCAGCCTTCTCAAGTGTCATCCTTATTAATGTTTGGGTTCCTTTTTAGAGAGACAATTTGTTTTGTGGGTTTTTCTTGCTCATGCAACAAATTAAAGAGTAATTCAACCATACCCAAAAGGGTCACGACCAAGTTATGGGTGAGATCATCCAAGGAATCACTCTATAGGTTTAATCAAGATTCTATTAGTGGTTCTTCCATATATGGGTACTCTAACTTAGGATGAATGGATCCCTATTTTGTCCATCTCTCCCACTAGAAACCACCAATCATAAAAGAAACTCTTATTGATCACACTAGGACTTGGACAATATTTATATTGCCATCCTTTCTGAAGAGACTCTTTACCAATCTATAATTGATGGAAATTTTTTTTTTTGTTCATGTAAGAATAATATTGTGTCTCCCATCAAAGTTGTCAACATACTGACCCACCAACTAAAATAAAAAATGTTGAACATGGGTTATGGATATCTCAGTAGTAGCTATATCAAAGTGAATGTCTCGTGTAGATTGTTTAGGACCTGAGAATCCAAAATGGACTTCCTATTATACTATGAAACGACACTTCTCCATTCAAGTACTGACACTGAGCATGTCGGTACACAAAAGGACATTATGGATTGAAGTAGCCTGAAAACTATATATGAATAGAAGCCTTAATGCACATTACTTCCTTCATCCTTTCCCAAAGGAATTTTTCTTGCATTCGCAACTTGTCTCATTGCAAGTCGCGTGTCATTCGCAGGTACCGCCATATGCAACCTGTGAATCAATGATCAAATGGTGCATTCGCGGGTTTCCTTTATAAGAGTCGTGACTCATTTGCAAGATTTCTATATACACACCCGCGAATACCATAAGACAAAAGTTAAAAAAAATAAAACATGATTATTCAGGGATAGTTGGGTTTGAAATCATAACTTCCCCAACTTCCCTAACCATCCTAGGCCTCATAACTCCTCCTCATCAGCAAGCATAAATAGAGGGGAGGGGTATAGGATAGGGGAAGAAAGTTAGAAGGGCAAGGTTATGCTAGAGGAATACATTGGAGAAAGGAGCAAGAGAACTCAATTCCTAGTCAGTAGAGAGGCTTATCTCAGACATGGTTGTAATGTTCCCTGCTACTTATGAATAAAGAGTGATTTTATTCCATAGTGTGTGTACACATGTTTTTATTGTTATTCATTTTGAAATGTGTTGCTATTTATCTTTATATGCGATTATAATATTTTTATTTTTCCTTATACAAAAACTAAGATATATGTGGAAAGATATCAATCTCTTTTGTAGGTATTGAAGACTTAGAGCTTTAGGAGCATTTGTAGAAAAGGATAAATCTTGGATCAACCTTCGATAGTAAGGTACATGTTCTTTCTGTGCTATTTCCCTCATAAATGTTTTTGTAATGTTATATTTATGCAAGTCAAAACTTACTATGTTGTTGACCCTAGGACCCTATGTCATAAGGTAGAATCCCTTAACAACATAATTGGCAACTCCACTTGGGAGTCTAGCTTGTTGTGGGTTCCTTCCAATAGAATTTACAGTCCAATTTTCGCTCTTTTTGTTTCTGGAGTGATCTGCTTACATTTTGTTGTCAGTTAGTCTTATTTTGTGTTAGGACCCCTGGTCTGTTAATTTTTCTTTTGAAAATTTTTAGTACCATTTGCAGGTTGTTGTGTATACAATTGTGAATTGTAGGTTGCACTCGCGGGTTGCTGTGTTGACAGCCGTGATTCATTTGTGGGATGTTGTTATAACAGTCATGATTTCCTGTAGAAGTTGCCCATTTGCTAGGGTTTTTCCTTGTGTCAATTATTTTGGCTTCTTATACACCTATAAGGCTTCTTCCTTGGCTCATGTTGTTCTGTTACTGAGTGCAGTTCACTTATACTTGTTGTACAAGTTTCTATTTGAGTGGGTTAGGTTTGAATTTTGTGTGAAAATTGTTTAGGTCTTTCCTTCTTGGCCTTATTGGCTCAAGTGCAAGTGTCTCTATGAGTTGTTGGCTTCTTTCAGTCCTCTAGTACACTTGTTTTCATTTGATGGCTTTGGTAGTGGTATGAATGTGTCACTTTTACCAAGTTTTTGATCTACTTGTCTTTCAAAGTTGGTAGTTCATCCCAAGTAGGGTTTAGGTCATATTTACAGTGATTGTTAAAGTTTCTCATTTTAAAGATCTCAACGTTTATCTCTTGCATTTATACATATTCAAGTTCGTCTGGCTTACTTAGTTGCATTAGTTGCATCAAATTTTGATTTTTTGAAAAGAAAAACAGACAAAGAATTGGTAGTTGCATGATTAGCCCTGAATTAGGCTCATTGCATTCTTGTTTTTCCATTATTTTCAAAAAATATGTATACATATAAAAGTATCGTGTTTCGAAGTTGTTTACAAATTTCATTTGTTTCAAAAAAGAAAAAGGAAAAAACATTCTTAATAGCATTTGTTTTTGAAAAAAATTACATCATCTTTGCTTTCAATGTTTTGTCAAAACATCATGAGTTTTACTTTTTCCACCTTGAGTAATATAAAGCTTAAAAATAACGCATAATTTAAGATTTTTTAGCAATATTTTTCTTTTTAGGTTCTACATCAACTAGCTTAGGCTAGGTTCTTGGAATAGTTCACTTTTAAACTATCCAAGAACATTTAAACTCAACTTAGTGGCCAATAAATAGGTACACCCATGATTTTTATTGTTATTCATCATTGCGATGAGAAGTCTTTGGAGCGGCTCCTCCCGCGGCTAGGGTTTCCCTAGCCGCTGTTTTGCTGCGCAGACGCTGCTCCTCAGCGTGGTGAAGCGTTCAGGTCGCCGGCACATTCAGCGTGGAGTTTCAGGGCATCAGCGTGGGTTTCTTCAGTGCTTTCAGCGTGGAGATTCAGGTTTTGCTTTCAGCCGTAAGTTTTCAGGAAATGGGTTCTCACGCCCAGCTCGCCGCCTTCAAGGCCCTTGTTCAAGCTGCCGCTCCTCAGGCAGCCTCTCACTCTTCTTCCAAGTTCGTAAAAAAGATGGATGAGATCCCTTCTCTGGAGCTCTCTCCTTCGGATCCATGCCAGAAAGCTCTCCTCCTCTCTGAGCAAGCCCTCATTGGTAAGTTTACAGGGTTGTGGCCCAGCCCTAAGGCGGTCGAGATCTGGATTACAGAACATTGGAACCCTCTTCTGACAGGACAGGTTTCTCTCTTCGCAGCTGGTCGAGGGTTTTTTGTTTTCTTGTTCTCAGATAAAGCAGAAAGAGACCTTGTCTTTCGTTCGGGCCCTTTCTTCATGGGCTCGAGAGGTCTGTTCTTAGCTCCTTGGTCCCTTGGGTTTAACCCAGAAGCAGAGATCACCGCCGCTCCAGTCTGGGTAAGACTTCCTAACCTCCCTCTTCATCTTTGGGGGAAAATCACTCTGGTTGACATTGGTAACAAGCTAGGTCGCTATTTAGACTCCGCAGAGCCAAAAGGGGGCCAGTTCAGATGTGCCCGTATCTGCATTGAGGTGAATCTTGAGAAAGGGCTCCCTGAAGCCCTAAAGCTTACTTTAGGAGAATGGAGTCACATTCAAGAACTGGACTATGGGCAAATCCCTTTTAAATGCAACTTCTGTCATGTATACGGCCACTATGCTAAAAGCTGCCCCAAGCTTCCAGAACCACAGAAACCAGTAAATCTCCCAGCTACCCAAGATTCTGAGTTCCAGACGGTCCCTAACCGACACCGTCCTCCCAGGCGAAAGGAGCCTCAAGTGCCTCAGCAGAAGGCCTCCCAAGATCCTCTTGCAGATCCTCCACGGCCGAAAAACAAAAATAGTTTTGCAGTTCTCCAGGAAGATGAAGTACCAGAACCTGAAGTAGCTGCTGTCCAGGAGCAGGGCAACCTTGATCCCATCAGCGCCTCAGAGGCAGTTTCTCCAAATCACGCTTCCCTTGGCTCGAAGAAAGATCCCGTCGATTTGGGTGGCGAGATCTCAGCCCAGGTAGGACTGGCATCTTTGGTCCCTTCATCAGAGGAAGCCTCCGACTCTGAAGACTTTTCAGCTCCTTCTCCTCCCCTCACCAGAGGACGAAAGACAAATAAAGAACGCAGAGAAAAAGAAGCAGCCTCACACATCAGCGCGGGTTCTCAGAAGAAACTGGATCCTTTCATCAAGGGACACTCCTCTCGGCCTGTTTAATGCTTTGCTTCTGTATTCTTCTCTGCTCACAATTTGTGAGAGTCTACTCTTGTAAGCAGTACTTTTCTCGAAATAGCTTCAAGAACATTTGGGATTCTTTTCTCAAAGCAATTTTAAGAAGGCTGACTGTCTTATTTGAGGCCATCAGCCTTCTTTCTCAGAATTTCTCCTTGTACGCCTGGCTGGGCTACAGCCTTTTTTAAAATTTATAAAATTTTCTCAGTTTCTGTTAAAAAAATAAATAAATAGGTACACCCAATTTTACAAGAGATCAACCGAAAATCTCCTCTCACACGGGATTTAAGCATGAGGTCGTGTGAGGGAATCGTTGCAAAGATACCCCTCCAATACTTCGACCAAGCATAAACCAGGATTGTTGTGCGTACGTGGGTTCTTTCAGTACCAATTTTTGGGCCCCGTGAGGTGCTGGTGCTGTTAGAAATTTGGGCTTAGCTACCCTTCCCATGCACACCAGTCTGACCTCTGAATGTTCCATTAGAATCCCATTGTAAGTTTGGTAGTCTTAGTATCCAGACCTTAGATTCTTACACGAGTGTCAGTGGAAGGATATTTACATTGCACCTAGGGTAGAGTTGGGAGGTAACCTCGATTGACAATTTGGAAGGGTGGTTTGGTGATTCAAATGCTTGGACCCAAAAAACTCATCACGAGACAACAAGTAACTACTCTTCGATCTTCATTGGTTTGTTTTGGTCCCTAATCATCTTAGGCGTTGCATTGAAAGGTGTATCTATCTCCTTCCTATGTTTGTGATACTTAAGATATTTTTTAGTGTGCTCTGTTGTTTGTTTGTGATCTAGTTTGAAATTTAGGTGTGTGATGTAAAATTTTAGCTATTGAGGACCAATATCCCCATAGGTCTAGATGGTTTCAAAACCTTCCTCCACTTTCAGCAGTGGAGTCTCCACCGCCAACTCAAAGGAGGAGATTAGACACAGACGGTTCTTTTGAATTGACGGGTGTTAGTGAAGTTCTAGGTGAACCGAAACTTAGACATACTTAGACATAATTTCCATTAGTAGAGATAGAAGGTATGAAATCTGGTGAGTTTGCAAGAAATTATAATACACCTCTCAATGTTTTAAGTGACTCTGTTTTAGTTTAAGTTCGTCCTTTTAGTTCACCTAAGTTTGGTGTTCCTTTGAGTTTAGGTATCTCTAGTTCAGGAGAAGTCATGTCTACCCCCACTTCAACCATGATGGTTGACAATGTCTCTCCTCCATCAATGAGTTCTCCAAGACCTAATGCTTCTATTGCACCTGTAGTGTATTTGAATTTCCCATGTCCACTTTCTCTTAGTGCTCGAGTGGTTAGTCCCTGAGCACCTTCAAACATTACTGATCAGTTTGGTAGGGTGGTTACTGGGATACCCAATGCACATTTTACTTCTTATCCCTTCCTACAAAATATTCAAAGTGGTCCTAGTGGGTCCACTTCTTTTGTTCAGGGATTTCCGTGGAACGGAGGGCACATTCCTCCATCTGCACCTTACGTAGGTACTTCACCTACTTATGTTTGTGTGTTGTCTAGAAATCAGAACCCCTTTATAGGTTATAGTTTTCATACCTCTAGTCAAGTGTCAGGTACTTCGTTTGGGAGCTCTCCTTTCTCACTGTTTAGTGGGGGGATCTTGGCTCCTACTTTTGCAACTCCAGCTTCGCCTGGAACTAGACGAACAACTTACCACACACCACAAGTTAGTAATCCTTTATAGTTTGGGTGGAACCCTTTTCAAAACAATCCTACTACATCACAGCCGATGGCTAGGGGTAGATTCTATCTTGCGTCAGTTCCTCACTCATGAGGAGACTGAGCATGTACTAAATTATTCTCATAGCGGAGCGTGTGGAGTTCATTTATATAGGTTAGCAATGACCCAAAATATTTTACATGCCAGTTATTTCCGTCCCACCATCTTTAAAGATTCTGTGGAGGCAGTGAAACCCTATCATCCATGTCATCTTTACACCAAGAAAATGTGTTCACACCCTGCTCCTCTTTTTCCCATCATCATGGTAGGGACCTTCACCAAGTGCGGGGTTGATTTCATGATGTGCAACTTGGTGTCTGCTAGGGGGCACAAGTATATCATTGTCACTATTGACTACTTCACGAACTGGGAAGAGGCAATGGCTACCTTTAAAGCCAATGGTGAGATTGCCATGTATTTCATTTTCAACCAAATTATTGCTAGGTTTGGTATCCCAAAGAATATTTTCACTAACCATGTAAGTCACTTACAAAATAGGATAATGACCAAATTGACTACAATGATATGTTTTAGGAAAGACCATTCGTCTTCCTTCTATTCGTAAGTGAATGGACAAGTAAAGGCAGTAAATAAGACCTTGAAAACAATTCTCAAGAGCACTATAAATGTGACTAGGTCAAATTGGCACATTATATTGTAGCAAAAAATTTGGGCATACCAAACCAATGTTAAAACTACCACAGGGTTTTCACCATTCCAACTCGTTCACAGGGTGGAAGCAATCACGCCGGTTGAATGTGAGATACCATCTTTAAAAATTGTCATTCACGTAATTCCTGATATTACTAATATTGAGGAACGTTTTCTACATTTATAGAATCTATATGAGAAGCATAGAGATGCGCTCACTGCAAACAAGGTACAGAAGAATTGGGTGAAAAACCAATATGACAAAGCCGTAAAACCTAGGGTTTTCTCTGTGTTAGATTCTTATCAATTAGACAGTATTATCTTAGGATCTTGTCTGAGAGAATAACATGCATAGCAATCAATCAATCATAAGAGAAAATGGACACAAATATTTTCCTCGGGGAAACCATAAAGGAGAAAACCCCACAACTTCCTCAGAGATAGAATAAGCACCAATGGTAGCAGTAAAACCCAAAGGCAGTAAGATGATCTCCAACAGCTATTCTCTCTCTTATCCCAGCTTCTTCTCTCTCAGTCATGCGCTACAACTGAGTGTGAGTGACTATGTGATAAATAGAGAGGATCACTCTCTATTTATACTAATTCCTGACTTGACAATAACTTACCAGGTCCGACTTCTCTAGGAGAGTCTAATAACCCTAGTGCCCCGAAACTGTGGGGACTTTAACCCTTGAACAATAAGGAGGGTTACCCTGTATGACTTTACATGACTTGTTTACATTATTGATTCTACTGATAGGAACATCAGGGTATGACATGACTCAATTACATTACAAATACTTCCCGATAGGAACATCAGGGTACAATATATAAAATATAAAAGTGAATACCTTCCGAAGTTACAAATACATCAACACTTTGAAGGAGAACTTGTCTTGCTTTGGGATCAAGAAAAGGAACCCATGGGGGCATGAAAATTTAAATCAATGTTGTTAGGCCTGTACATCGTGTCAAAAGTTATGAATAAGGGAGCATATGAGTTAATCAATTACGATGGTAATAAGTTGCTAGAGCCCCAAAACGGTCTCTACCTGAAAACGTATTACGCCTAGGCACTATGATTTTTCATGTATTATTATTATATTATTTTGTAAATGGTCATTATTGGTTAGTGTTTCTTACGTATTCTAGTGTTTTTTTAGATATCTTCAGAGTGGTTCATAGGGTGCACTGATGGCGCCAGTCATCACACTTGCAATCTGGCTTCAGCTACTTGGGTCATTTATGCACCCACAGGACAACTAGTTGCCTTAGGTGGTGCCTACGTGGGTCCTACAACTAATAATGTAGTTGAGTACAGTGCTATCATTGATCTTCTTTGGGATTCTATTTTGCATAGTATCACCTACCTGGAAGTCAGGCTTGAATTTGAGTTAGTTGTCTCTCAGCTTAATGGAATTTACCAGGTGAGACACCCTACTTTATTACATTATTTTTTAACAATTATTTTACTTGAAAGAAATTTTGAACACATTGCATATCATCACATTTCAAGGAATCAAAATACAATCACCAATGCATTTGTAAACTACATATTAGATTTCCATTTTTCACACACATTGTAATATTAAAATACACGGATCCATTTGGAACATATGTAAATAACCAGGTATATGTGTGTGTGTGTGTAAAATATGTCTATAGACATTGAGTTTGATACAAAGATCCTATCAATAAGTACATCCAAAATACAAAATGGGATCAAAATCCATCATATGCTAGAACTAGGGATTCTCCTTAGCCTCGTCGACTGCAGCTTCAAACAAACCAAGATCATGGTCCCATAGGTTCCCCAATGTTTCTAACAACCGAAGATGTGCCCTCCTATTTGATGTGCGGTAGAACTTGAGCAAACCACACCTTCATAGAGCATTTAAAGTCATGGGATCACCCATTGCGAGCCAATAAATGTCCTCATGTTCCCTTTCATGCCACTCTAGAACCATTGTCGTCTTCCCAAACAACATTTTAATCATTAATTTTGCTTAAAATCATCTCTGTGCAGTATTTGCAACTGTTCAGTATAGACAGTGCAAACCATTCATGGGTTGCTCACTATCAACCAATGATTACATTGTGAAATTATGACTTCAAAGAGGACTACACATGATTAATACGCAGTTTCCTTAGGGTACGCCAAAAACCCAAATTAAAATATGAATTTTAAAAATAAAAGGCATGCAAATGAAGTAGAGGGATATGTGAATTACCTGCACTTCGGAGAATGAATAACTGTCCACTGGATTGCCTGCACCGATCATTTGAAGTAGAGATATAAAATGGCCCAAATATGGTAAAGACTCAATTGGTGTGTTTTTTACTCTATTTTCAACTATTTATAGTAAAAAAAATTAATTTTTACCCACTTTTCCATAGTTGAAGTTATTTTTCTATTATATGAACTAATACAATGTGCCTTTACCTAAGTTTTATAGGTCCTGGATGAATTGAAACATGATTTCCTTTGCATTTAGGGTAGGATCTGGTCCTCTTTGCATATTTTTCACTTATACCTTATCCCTCAATGAACTTTAGGATCTCTTTTCATCCATGGACTACGATGTATGACCACTCCTTACCTTGCAAACATCGTTGTTCTTCCATGGTTAGGGCCTGCTTTACATGGGTAACCCTAGTTAGAACATTTTCTTGTCATTCTGGTTCCCATGTTGCAGTTGTTCTAGGTTGCGAGATCCTTTATAGTCATTTTTTATACCAAAATGAACCTCATTTTGCATCTTTTACCAAGCTACCCAATTATAAGGCTCCCACCCTTATAGATTATTTTTGAGCCCTGGTTTGACTCCTTAAAATACTGGATAGTCAAGTTACTTGTTCTTTCAGACTTGTTAAAGTAATTGAATGATCATCCACATTGGTGATAGTTTACCCCTTTTTCGGACCATCTGGATTACATACGAAGAAGGAATACTCTATTTTCTTCGGAATCTAGAAGAGTATCTTCACGTATAGGTTTATCTCTTTTTCAGGCCTTGAGGACTAAACTTATGGAAAAGGAACCTGTTTGAGCTTAGTTTTCTCTTTTTTGTGCTCTGGACCTAAACATGAAAAATATTGAGTGTTCTTTATCTCATTATCATGCTCATTAAACCCTAGTACAAAGCATCGAGTTTACTGTCGTTCGTCCCATTATAAAAACTAAATGGAACTTTCTGAGTGATATTTCCTTCCTTCACACTCATTAAACTAAGGCTACGTGATTTCTTTTGAAGGAGCATCGGTTGGGTGATGGTTTACCCCTTTTTCGGACCTTTCCGACTAAGTACGAAAAAGGTATACCTTAGTTCTTTGGAAGCTAAGAGAGTTCTCCTTTGGATTGTTTTAAAATTTTTCAGACTCATGAGACTAGATTTATGAAAAAACACCACCCTAGAGTCTTCTTTGGAGTTTTTAGACTCTCAAAACTATGAAGCATCAACAAGCATTTACTAATTCGGGCTCGCAAAATCCACGGATCAGTGACATATCAAGCATTATTCTCTCTTTTATTCAAGCTTGTAAAAAATGAAGAAAGACTCGAGTTGACTTTCTTGGACTCATTCAAACTTAACAAGAAAGGAAAGGAAGAATTTCACTCTTTGGGTTATAAGTTTGTTGATAGCATGTCATCCTTGAACAAAGCACTCGTCTGAGCCTCCCGGTACTCATGTCTCAATTTTTCACTTCTCAGTTCAACCATCACTTCGAGTCATTACTCCTCCTCTTTTCCTTAATACATGGGGAATTTGTTCATATCTCCTACCTGACATATAAGACGTCCAGTGGTACCATTTGAAAGTCAAAATATGCCTTGGGTCGTCTCTGTGTCATGCTCATTGTTCAAGGATATTCACCCCCTATCTGATCATCCTGATCCCTATAATTATTATTCCTGATATTATCTTGCGTATACCTTCCCTTGTCCAATATTCCAGTTACTCTTGTGATATGTTGAAGGATTCATTTCCTTCCTCCTCGCACTACGACTTTCGATCGGTACCTCCTGTAGAAGAAGACCTAGAGTTCTGAATATGGTACCTTAGGATTCACTACTCATATTAGAGGACTCCTTTGCATCAGTGGTCAGTATAACTCATTCACTAATACCCTGATGGATCCCTTCCATGTTCGACTTCAACTCATATATTCACATGGTAGGATTTGTACTAGTTTTTATGGATTTGGATGAAGACCTTAGGTTACAGCATCTATAACCTAAGTTGCACAAGACTGTGCTATGCTTTGTGACACTACTTCTAGCAATTAAAGACTCATCATGATACTTTTGTGGCTTTGATCCACCATTGTAAAACATACGTGGCCTTGTTTTCCATACTATATGATGTAATTGAATCTTGTGAAAGGAGCTAGTGTTCCACTTTATTAAACATGGCATCCTTAGTAATTTTTTATACATGACTAAGATCTGTTTGTTTCAGGTACCTCTCTATGACCTTGATAATTGAGTCTCTCCATGATAAAATATTTGTAATGTATTTCGGCCATTGCTTCCCTTTAACCTCATACATTAGGGGGCATTTGTTATACTATGAAACAACGCTTCTCCGTCCGAGTACTGACACTGAGCATGTCGGTAAAAAAAAAGATATTGTGGATTGAATTAGCCTAAAAATTATAGATGAAGAGAATCCTTAATGCACATTAATTCCTTCATCCTTTCCCATGTTTTTAAAGGAGTTTGTCTTCCATTCACGAGTACTTCTGTATGTAACCTACAAATTGATGATCAAATGTTGCATTTGCGGGTTTCTTTTATAAGAGTCGTGACTCATTCGCGAGCTTCCAATATATGCACTCACGAATACCTTAAGGAAAAATAAAAAAAATAAAACATGATTAGTCAGGGACAGTTGGGTTCAAAATCATAACTTCCCCAACTTCCCTAACCACCCTAGGCCTTGTAACTCCTCCTCATCAACAAGTATAACTAGATGGGATGGGTAGAGGATATGGGGAGAAAGTTAGAAGAGAAAGGTTATGTTAGAGGAATACATTGAATAAAGGAGCAAGATAACTCAGTTCATGGTCAGCAGAGAGGCTAGTTGTCTCAGACAGGGTTGTAATGTTCCCTGCTACTTATGAATAAAGAGTGATTTTCTTCCATAGTTTGTGTACACATGTTCTTAATGTTGTGCATTATGAAATGTGTTGTTATTTACCTTCATATGCAATTATAATATTTTAAGTTTTCCTTATATAAAAACTAATATCTTTGTGGAAAGATATCAATCTCTTATGCAGGTATTCAAGACCTAGAGCTTGAGGAGCATTTGGAGAAAAGGCTAAAGTTTGGATCAACCTTCGATAGTAAGGTACATGTTCTTTCTGTCCTATTTCCCTCATAAATGTTTCTTTAATGATGTATGTCTATACGTCAAAACTTAGTACGTTGGTGACCCTATGACCCTCTTTCATAAGGTAGAATCCATGAACAACACTTTCTCTTTTGATCTCAATCATACCAACAAAGCAAGTGTCCAATGTACACTTTTGAGGTAAGAATCCAACATGGACTTTATCTTTTGATTTTATGCAATTGGATTGGAATATATGTTCGAGAATTAATTAAATTAGTACATGTTTGTGAGAGAAATATATATGGGAACAATACTACGATACAAGGTTGTAGGATCATTTTTAGCATCTTAGTGTAAAGTAAAATTTGGGAAAAATAAATAAGTTTGGATGTTGTTAAATACAACAGGAGATTCGAGAATCATGTTTTGCATCATTTTTGCATTGCTCCATCCCTTTCCAATGCCACATTTTGCAGCACATGCTCTTTCTAACATCATATTAACAATGAAATAGACTTTGCACATATATTTATGTGTATGTTATGCATATTTTGTGGCTCAACTTTGAAAGAAAACAAGCTTTTAACATCATGTGTGTATTGAGTGTGCATCAATTACACGTTTCTTGTGTTTCGTGAATGTTAGTATGCCTCATTATTATTCACTTGGGAATCATATTTGTGTTATATTAGAGACATATTAGCATCAAAATACATACATTTTGCAGGCTTGGCAACATCGTGCCAAATTCATAAACCGGGTCATGTTAGTGTCATAATTACAATGATGGTGTTAGCATAAAAAATTATGTCTTTTAGCATCACAATTGCATAAAAAAAACTACATCCCTTTGCATAAAAAAGGCATATTCAATCAAATGATACATTATAGTGCCATATTAATGTCAAATTTGCATTGTGTTTGCATAAAAAATTACATCATAATTATTATTTATCATTTTAATATTTATTAATAATAATTTAATTTTTTCACAAGAACAGGTAGAATTCATATTTATAAACAAAACTATTGGAAATCCATGTAGCCATAGAGATACATAGCATTCAAAGGTCATACAAAATTGCTCTGCAAATTCTATCTAAAATATGATATTCTTCCTTTGAAAACATCTATTGTATGCAAAGCTTGTTTTATTCATGTTATATCTATAACTATATGTAGGGATAATTTTAGGGGCGAAATTTAGCCCATGGGCTATTTTTAGGGGTTTTTCTCCAAAAAATGATTCGCCATTTTGCATTTTTTGAAGCCCTGTTTCACCCAATTTTGATTGGGTAAACTTTTTTCACCCTAAAATCGCCAAATTATTATATAAACGATATAAAATACTTTGAATTTAAAATATTTTTTGAAAAATATTGCCAAATTTTTTATAGTTGGCATTTTAAGAATTGGTAAGATTTGCCAACATTTATACACTTTTAAATAAGTATGATTCCTTAAAATAATCCATGACTATATGCTATACATACTATCCCAAAAGAAAAATGCAAGTAAACAACATAAGAGAAACTAAACATGACCTATGTTTGATGTGGTCCTCCTCCAGTTACACATCACCCCTCTCATGTCCTTGCTCTCTATATTTCTTATGTGGTCAATTGAAGGCAATTGTTTCCTATTGTAGTGACAATGTCCTCCTATACAACTTAATGTTTCATTAAACCTATATAAACATTAGTATTTACAACCACGGATTGGGAAATTCGAGCAAATCCAAAGATAATGTTACAATGTGTTTCTGAACGACTAGACAATTTGTCATATTTCATATTTAGTTCCTACATCTTGGTTCCATTTCCTCTTGTTTTGTTTCCTCTCTTTTGATATGCAAACTCAAATATACAATTTTCATACTCAATCCATTTGATTGGCTTGGCATTGCCTCGTAATATTTTTAACCTCAATATTATAATCTCCCTTATTCCATCCCAAGTCAACATAACTTTCCATGTCAATTTAAATAGAGCTTTGTTTAATACCTTTTACAAATTCCTCCCTATGTCTTGAATGACATGACTCGGGTCTCTAGTCTTTCCTTGGTATTTCATTATGTTAACACTAAAAATCATGTCCAAAACTATATTATGAATTCTTGAATGTAATAGAATACTGAAACATACGAAAATTAATGGCTTACCACTATAAAATGGGAAAAATAATGCACCATCACTCTCGTCACCTGATTTAAGTCCAAATAATAATATCCCCTTGTAGAGAACTTCATGGGCAAGCCTCTATTAAATCCACAAAGAAACACCATAATCAACTTGCTTCAAATTAAACAAAACTTCGTCGATTTCCATGTCCATTATCCCACCCTTGCACTAAGAGAGAATTAAATTTGACATAAATTATCATTCCATAAATCCTAGCATCAAATGCGGGAGGCAATGGGAGGCATGAGGGGGAGTTAAGCAGCCACCCTTGTATCTCACTCTTTTACCCTTATATGCACCCTTCTGTTTCATCACATACATTTGAGAATGGGATTTAATCCTAAGTTGAATTATGTAGAATGAATCCATGATGTTATAAGTTATGGTATCAAACAAAACTTGAGATTTCCCCCATTTCTCCCCAAATGCCCTTTTGCAATGAATTTGTGTATTGGGTTTCCATAGAATCATCTTGACTATCATTTAATCTATGAAAGTGCAGGAATTGGAGAGAGTTAGATGTAGCTAGTAATCCATGCATTATTTCTAACATTATATTTATGATTTATCCTTCACCATCCTTCCTTCTTCTAACGAGATCTATAATTAATGAGAAATATATAACTTGATAATGGCTAACTTGGTCTTTTGAGAGCAAATCATTGAGGTTCTAAGGAACATGGCACAAATATCATCTTGTTTACTAGTCATTATCTTTAATTCCCATGCTTATCTTTTTTCTAAGTTTCATTTAGTGTTAAGAAGAACCCCCCAACACCTTCCTCCCTTGGGTTTCCTTTTGATGCTCCATTAAATAATAATTTATGTTTTTTTATCTTGTAGCTAGTTCTAAAAACCTTCTTTCTCCAAACCTATTTTCCATTGTTGACCTATAACTAGTTTTTTGTGAATTTGTTTGAATTGAAGGCGGTTTGACATAATCAAATATCAAATCAAGATCCTCTCCTAAGCATTAATATTTTATGTTTTAATCTCACTAGTGGATCTTTGATGTATAGCCTCATTCATTAAAGTTATTGCTTTTGTTGTTATATTTCTAGGCATGCTTGTTTATTCCCTAAAAATGGTCATATTTCTATCATTAGTACAAAATGAGAAATTTGTGACTACATGAACAAACAAATTAGTTATAAGCTAAATATTACCAAATTTGAGCAGTTTTATCTAGTTGTATATGCTTATCCCTAACTAGATTAGTAGTTTATAATATTACATAAACTACTAATCTAGTTAGGGATAAGCATATACAACTAGATAAAATTATGTGAATATAAATTAGTAGTGTTTTTTTCTTATAAACCATTTTACATTAATTCTGACATTAATGTAATATTCAAAATGAATATTATCTATTTGAAAAAGTGGAACCAAAGTGACATACAAAGTTTCTAGTTATTAGTATTAGTTGGAAATAACAATCTAAAGAGATGAAATTATTTATATGGAGATTGCAGAGAAGACATATATAATGGTTGCACCTAATTTGTATAAGGATCAGGAATGTGCAAGATTATGAGTGATCTACTATCCTATTTGTTGTGAATGGACATTATGCGAATGACGGGGTAATTTTACATTATTATAATTCTTAGATAAACCTTTCACAATACACTATGCATATTCATATATGTGTGTGTGTGTGTGTGTGTCCAAATAAAAACAAAAACAAATGAAAAATACATGTAATAAAACAACTAAAAAACACAAACAAAATCCATTTGGCACATGAAGTGGAAGTGTGGAAGGCCATACCGCCATGAAACCTTGAACCAAATGTGTAGTGGGTGTGCAATAGTGGTATTGGTTCAATCATGTAATGAAATTTAGAAAATTTTGGTAGGAAGGGGTCAACCTAAGGGAAATTTCTTCACTCATGAAGTGGGCATGATCATGGCCATGAAACCCTAAACCAACGATGCAATGGGTGTGTAACAGTGGCATTGGTTCAATCTTCTAATAAAAATGAGAGGTTTCTAATGAGAAGGGTTCAAATTGAGTGGAAAGTTATTGCTTGTAAAGTGGCCATGGCCATGAAACCCTAAATTAGTGGTGTGATGGGTGTGTAACAATGGTACTATTTAAATCTTCTAATGAAACTAAGAGGTTTTTGGTGGGAAGGGATCATCTTAAACTCAATTGTTTACTCATGAAGTGAGCATGGCCATGGCCAGGAAACCTTGACCCAACGATGGGTGTGGAATAATAGTGGTTTGATATTTGCATGAAATCAATAGGTTTTGTGGGAAATGGGTCATTTTGAGAGGAAATTGCGGTAGTCAAGAGCTTCCCCTAGTCATGAAACCCTTAAATTATGAGTTCAAAACAATGTGGTGGTTCATTTTTTGGTCAAAGTTAATAGGATTTGTCGAGAAGGGGTTTTCCTAAGAGGAAATTCATCCAAATGATAGTATCAAATGGGGATTAGGGGAGTTTATTTGGCATAAGAGAGAGGTTTTGGCCATGAAACCATGCATTGACACTACTACATTTGGATTCCAAATTCGACATTGATTCGACAATTTTTTGCATCGAGAAAATGTTGAATGGTAAATTAGTCAATGTCGATGAAGATGCATCAAATATTCAATATTTTAGCATCAAAAAACTACCACTTAATGGATGTTATTAACATCTCTTAAGGGACAATTTTATGAACTTCACTTAAGAGACGTATATTAGATGTTAGAAACGTCACTTAATGGTCATTCATTTAACATTAGAAATGTCACTTAGGAGACTTTTTTTGTACATTAAAATTTAATGGTACATCTCTTAAGACATAAATTAATTGTTTCTCTTATATGTGTGATGCTTGACAAGTCACTTAAGTGATGTATGTTTAATTTTCGAAAAAAATACTTTAGGTTGGTTTTGGTTTCCCCATCACTATTGTTTCTACAATGAAACATTCTGAGTTAACGAAACGTCATTTGAGTATAGAGTACTTCAAATTACATAATTTATAGTCTCCTTTGCATAAATTTTGATTGGGAATAGACATTGAGACTACTCACCATTACAACTAATTGGGTATTAATTCTTCCACTTTATTTTAACAAAATAACTACAATGCATCATTATAATACCTTTATGAGGGGATTAAAAATGTCAAAGAAATTTTGAAAGAAATAAGGTACAATTTTGGACATGATCATAGGTTACCTTCCTTGGACCTTTCTCTAAAGGGAGCTCTATCATATTGGTGGGCCTCAAATCAATATAACCTATGAAGTTCATCCAAAGTATAATCTATGATAATTCATACGATTGTTCTCCATCCCCAATATAAATCACAATATGAATCTCTATTGGATGGTGAATGTATTGATTTCCATGAACCCTACCAAGGAAATAAGGATCATGTGATCCATATTGACAATTGCACAAAGAAATGAACTATAGAGGTGAGTCTTGAAGAATCCTCAATGCACAAGTTTTTGTACACCTTAGGACCAATCCTAAGGTCACATGGTATCACAATGATGAGAACCAATTATTCAAATATGTGTTTTGGATGGTAGAATCATGATGAGCACTTATTCATATTGGTATGTATGTGTTTTGTCACTTGTGGGGTGCTAACCCTAAACTTAGTTGGTAACTTAAATATATAGTACTTCTTTTGTAGTTGAATTATCAACCTTGTTGAACATTCATAGTTTAATATTTTAACTTTTGACCTATTAATACTCCAAATAATCCATTCAAAGTAATGGGGTTCACAATCTACCATAATGTGTCTATTATCTTATTTTATTATATTCATCATTAAGAATTTTCGCTACTAGATTTCTACAATTAGAATATATCAGACTTTAATCTCATTTTTGTATTTAGATTTTTTGGTTTAGGTGAAATGGTGTATGTCATGATATGAATAAAAATGGCATGAATCACATAGTCAATAATGATGATGTAGACCCCTTGACATATTATGAACATCTCTGTAAAATGACCAAGAATGTTGAATATTTATCATCTCTTGGTCTAACAAATAGGTAACTAGTTAAGCCAATTAACTTTTTGCTTCTAACAATATTTAATGAAATTAGCAGTACATAATTTGTTTAATGATGTATAATGATGTAGGACACACATGATTTTGATACTAATTATATGATATGTTTTAATTTTATAGGGAAGAACTAGATTGCATAGAAAGAGATGAGAAGAAACAAAGGGGAAGTAAACACGTATTGCCACCCATTCGTAGAATCCTATGCATTAATAATGATTCAACACATGTACTTGATGATGAATACAACACTTGTGATCATTAAAAATATCCCAATATATCAGAGCATGGGAATGAGGTTGATATCACACATGGTCTACAAGATATTATTGGTAAAAATAAGGAAAAAGAAAAATCAAGTTTAAAGTTTCATTATTCAAAATTAATGGAAATGTTTCAAGACGCTTATGTGGTGATCAGTGGGACACCTAGTTCCACACCTATTATGTCCAAGGAGAAATAATTTTATCCCAATGTAAGTGAAAAGATACGAATTACATCTTTTCTAAGCAATGTGCCTAAAAAACACACTTGTTGCATCAATAAATTTTCATGCAATAGGATCACCCAAAATATTTGGTAATTATGAAGATGTATCAGTTGTTGTTAAAATATTAAGACTAAGCCAATGTTGGTATAGGAGTATAGAAAGAAAATTAGAAGGGAAGAATGTTGACCTAGTTGAGGTGTTGAAAAATAGTAACCCCATTAGTCGATATGTTGCAAGGTGGGATTCAGAGTTAGGTACAAGATGTAGGTCTCATTTGGATGTATGCAAAACAAATTTAGTATACCACTATCCAATAAGTCTAGACAGTGTCATATGGAAAATAGAAAATACTTTTGAGACTGTTGGTGGGAATATTTCCAAAAACTATTACTTAAACCAAATGAAAATTTTCAAACATACATGCAAAAATTTAATTATTGAAGGAAAGGAGAGGATTGAATCCTATTTAACTACCAAACAATGGGAAGATTTTAAGGAAAGTATGCATTCCAAATTTGTTTTGGCAAAGAGTGCACGAGGAAAGAAAGAAATAAATAAAGGTTCCATATGTTTTTGTTCAAGGAAAGTTGCAAGGAAAAAGAGACAAATTTGCAATAATTGTATGGATTTTTGTTTGAATGTATATTGTGCTATACATTTTGATTTATTTATATAATTAATTTTGTGATGAAACTTGATATTGAATTTTAAATCGAAAACAATAACAAATAAATGGGGGCAGAGGATATTGTTCAATATATGACAGACTTAGACTACTGTAAGGATAGTATAAAGACATCAAGATATAAAACAAAGAGTCTCTTTCCATATATCAAAGTTCAAAGATCAATCCCAATAGGAACCACTTCCAGTGTGAAAAAAATGGAAGATGATTATCAACATACAATCAAATGCGTATATGGGTTTACAGAGATAATTTCATACATGGCCACTTATGCTAATCCTATTGTTGTTGCATGGAAAAATCATGAATTTATCTATTCATATGAATTTATTACCCAAGTTTAATTCCCCTCTAAACTTTTTTTACTTCGGTTTCTAATTTTTTAGAATCCATTTTTCTCATTTTTTTTCCACCCATGAACCCTCTTTTTTCTTAAATGGCCATGTATTCCTATCAATCTAAGAAAAAAAATATAAATCTAGGTGGTGAAAAATTGTGGAATACTCTAGAAAGATGCATGAATTTAATTAAACCCCTATTGTTAAAAAATATCTTCAACCAAAACATGCAAAGTTATGGTCCTTATAGAATTATACTTATTTTATAATAGTTTAAAGAAAACATATGTTTAAGATTCTACAATCAATTTTATAAGGTAAATGTTCAGAGAATACCCTCTCCAATTGAGGGCCAATGTGATATTGTTAAGTACATGCCCAATGTCATATTGATATTCCAATACTTTTGCTCCTATTGTTGATCCATTTAGTCAAATTATTTGTATGAATATAACTAGAATAGATCTATCTTAACTTTGGATCTACCATATTCTGATAGGTGTCAAATCTATTAAGGTGCCAACCTTTTTTAGAGTGAAAATTTTGAGGAAAAGTTTGCATGTCAAGGGATTTGATCCCCCTCGACACTTGGTAGATCCAGATTAAAGATGAATCTATGTTTGTTTAGTTTTATTCGTGTACAAAAATGGCTAGTGTTGTAAAAGTTAATCGCATGTGAGTGCATGCAAGATGGTTTTAAGAGAAGGTCCAATACTAATTAGAAAATTGTAGATCGAGAAGGGATTTAGGGTTGAAAGGTTGTGTTAAATGTTATTCATGAAATTTTGATTTGATTATCAATGGGGAAGATAATTGAGAAATCAATACCTTATGTAGCTATGATATCCCTATAGTTTGGATACACAAGCATGAATATTATGATCAATAAAGTCTCACTAAAGTGAGGGATGTGTCACTTTGTTCTTGTAGTGTACAAGTAGGTCCTTACTCCCTTTCCCTTCATCCTTGAAGGGTATCCATTCAGGTCCCTAGATATCCCTAACATTTCATGTTTTTACATATACCTATTGTGTTTAGGCAATTTTGGACAAGAGTTTGCATAATAGGACACGTTCAGCATTGGAATCATGAATGGGTGGATTGTTCAAGGTTTCAAATTAACTATTATGTTTGGTTAGTTTTGTACAAGAGTATTTATAACAATTAATTCTTTTGGAAATGAAATATTTTTTACCATATAGACTTGTATATCACAAAAGTGTAGATTGAAACCATGAACAAATAGATTGATCATGGTTTTACCAATTCTAAGCATAATTTTTGCATGGTTTCTTTAATCCTTAACAATAAGGTTTACTAGTTGGGATTAGGTGTAATCATGGAAGCAATTCAAAATCAAACTTGGGTCAATATAGAAGACATAGGAAAATATAAAAATTTGTTGATTTTCCTATCTATAAGTAGAATGTCAACTAACAAACAATGCATTACAGGAATGTGCAACCCAAACTCCCATTTACATATTCTGCCAAACTTTTGGAATGGATTTTCTAAGGTATGCATTATTTCATTTACGTGGCAGTTTGTTTCTCTTTTATATCATCCCATCCATCTCTAGTTATGCCTATGAACATTATTGGCTTATTGTTAGTATTGTTGATAAAGTTGGGAGGTATATAACATGTAGTATTGTTGGTATAGAAAAGACTTTGGAGCTTAGAATATTGATTGAATTGTGTTTGGTAGTGAGTTCTATAATTCTGTTGAAATTGAAAAGGTGATGTTTGAAGTATTTATTGTTATGATATCTCAATCTTGTGTCAATTTTTGAGGCTCTCTATCTAGAAAATACTACAAGAAATATAATTATGGGAAATTCCCCAACTATACAGGAATTTCACCAGTGTTGATTGTTCATTATTTTGAGGCTTAAAAATTGTGGTTGTGCTTCATTGCTGAAAATATATGTTGGAAAGGGTACAATTTTGGCATTCTAAATGGGATGGGATTTGTATGGTCTCAACATTATTTCTAAGAGGTTGGATAATATATGATGGTAATAAATAACAAAAAATGTGTCTAGATTGTTAGTGTCATAGTCTTCTGGATAGAAACAATTGTCCTGTAATGCATAAGCTTTACTAGAAATTCATAATTACATGTCATTCCAAGTGATCCAGATCCAAATATAAAGATATCATTCCAAAAAATATCACCCTTCATTACACACAATTATTGAGAATGTAGCTTACTCATATGCACTTTTGCATACACTAAGGGGATGTGTATATGACCTTTGTTTTTATGCTAGTCAATGAATAGGATTTTATCGGGATCTTAAAAGATGTATATCCAAGACATAGCAAAATCCTTTGAGAATGTCCTATGAAAACCATACTTCTGTGTTGCATCTTTTGAACATTTTTTTATTGCATCTCTTAAACATGGGTAAAGAAAGGGAAAATGGTTGGAACAAGTCCTTTAGGAATTTTTGGTTCCATGTGCATTATAACATTCAAAGAATCCTAAGATATTAATTAATTTGGTAGGTAGATGTTATTCTTATGTAACTATGCATTATCAGCTTATAGCCACTTATAGTCCAAGGATAAACAACCATCTTATATGAGATGATGTATCAATAACTCACAATTATTTTTTAGTTCTCTTGAATTTTTCTCTTTCCAATGTTTAAAGGATTTCTCATGGGATCTCTTATAAAATTTTATAAAGACCAAAAACACATATGTAAAGACACACACATAGATTGTTGATGGGTGAAAAGTACTTGCACGGGATAGTTTTAGATGCAAGAGCATTTCACTTAACATGGCCTTTGATGTTATGTTAGTCAATGGATACACATTTACTAGCATCTTATAAGATCCAAAGTCTAGACATAGTACAAGTATTTGAGAATGTCCATAAATGAAATCCATATGTTTTGTTGCAACTTTTAAACATGGGTAAACACAAGGAAAATGGATAGAACTAGTCCTTTAGGATTTGTCCAGTTCCACATGCATTCTAATATTCAAAGAATCTTGGCAGACTCTATATTTTTGGTAGGTATATTTTATTATTGTGCAACCATGCAGTAGAAGCTTATTTTCACTTATAATCTAAGGCTAAATTCCCATCTTGTATGAGTTGATATATTAAACACTCACATTCTTTCCTAGTTCTCTTTGAATTTTCTTATTCCAAAATTTGAAGGATTTCTCATGAGCTCTCTTACAAAAGTTTATAAAGATCACAAACACGTATGTACATACATACACATAAATTATTGATGGGTACATAATGCTTGCATGGGCTAGTTTTAGATGCAAGTGCATTTAATTTAACATGGAATTCAATGTTATGTTAGTAAATGAATATTATTTTACTAACATCTTAAAAATTTTATAGTCTAGATAAGTACAAGCCACCAATGAAATCCATACTTTTTCATTGCAGATTTTAAACATCATTAAAGAAAGGCCAAATGATTGGAACTAGTCCTTTAGGACTTGTCCAGTTCCACATGGATTATAATATTTAAATAAACCCAATATACTCTCTACTTTGGTAGATATATGTTATTATTATGAAACCATGCACTAGAATATTATAGTCACTTATAGTCCAAGGTTAAATACCCATCTTGTGATGTCTTTTATGTTATAATGATTCAATTATAAGGTCATTGTATAAAATTGTAATTTAGTTGCATTTAATTTACTGATTGGTGTGCCTTCAAATTATGTTGTTCAACAAGATTGCTATCAAAATTTACTTGATGTTTGTATTAGAAAACCACATTATGTAGGGAATCAAAGAAAAATGTTGATTTCATCACAATCAACGAATTATTAAATGATAACATTAGTTATAGTCAAGTTAGTAATGATGGTGTGCAGTTAGTACTAACATTATGAAATTGTGTTTCAAAAGTTAAAAATGGGGTGTATGTGTGTGTGTTTTTTAAGAATCCCCCTAAGGTTGATTCTCTGGATGGTGGGTTAAACCTTTTGAAATTCAAGAGTCCAGATTACTGTGTTCATTTCCTTAAATATACATGAAATTTTATATGTTTAAATAAAAGAGAGGAATAAAGAAGAGGAACATGTTTCTCCTAGTCATTTTATGTTCCGTAGCATGCTATTCCTTTTCCTTACCACTACAAAAAAGTCTTCATAACCACACACATGTTGAACAACACCCTTTCTCAAATGCATAATTTGCATTTTAAAGAAAAGCAAATATTAAATTCAATTTTTTTTTTGGTAAAACAAGCCACGTTCCAAATAACTCAATTAAACATATGAGAAATGACAAGCATTAGGTATGAGGTAGAGAACATTGATCTTATTATTTTAAAAAGGAAACTTTATAGAAATAATGAATACCTAATTTCATTCTACCATCCCTCCTTTACCAGAGCTCTAAATCCTCTACCCATAGATAGACATTTTAATCCTTTGTTAATTGTGATCTATGATCTCTTGTTCTACATGGAGGAATCAATCAATTGATTCTTGATTCTGTAGCGAATATCCTTGCACATCTAAGGAAATGATTTGAAACTTCATCTCAATAAAGAATATGTGAACTTTGAGTTTCTTTCACTTTCTCTAAATTTTCTTAGTGCTTGACCACTTGGTATCACTTTTATCTATATACATCTCTTACCCATGGATCTCCCATTTATAGGCCAAGGGGAAACAAATCCTTGTTCAGGAATGCATGCTTGTTGCACAAATGGTTGGAAGATTTCCACTTCTATCCAAGTCACAATAAGGTTCCCGATTTCCCATGTCTATGCCAACTGATTGTTGACCAACTTCCTCTAGTCTACCAATTAATTGTTAATGGGCTACCAACAAAATATTGATATATTTTCAATGGTTTTCCAACATACTTCCAACAATATATCGATGAACTACTAGTGTAATTTCGATGATATACAGAAAAATATTGATAAACTACTATTGGAATGTTAAAGATATATCAACAAAATGGAAATGGATTCTTAATGGATTGCCTCAGGTTCGTACAAAAAACAATTGCATGGATAACCATACAATTCACTGATTTGGAGCTCAGAGTCTTCACCTATTTCAGTTATTCTAACTTAGAGTACCTTATATTCATGTTCCTCCCATCAAGGGTTTAAAATATTTGTATAAAATATTCCCCCCTAATGTGTGAGGTCATAAGATATATTAATGGCCAAAATGCATTATGAGTAGAGGATATTTAGTCAGTGGTATAAGGAAATGTTTCACGGGCTCTAGATAAGGAGACATCTATAGATATAAACCAAAGTATCATATTTAAATTGTTTCCCTGAGGCAGGCATACCCATGCTTAGTTTATCATAATCATAGCCATATATAATGTGTTGTGAATCTATGGAATATATATGAAAATGAAACCAAGAATGGCCATGCACAATACATAGTGGATCCATTTCAAACTAGATTGCAGCCACCAGAAGTACAGTGTGGATCTCTATCTTAGTGTACATCAAAAGAAATGTTATGAACTTGGAATTAGACATTAACTTGATTTTCCAATTCCCCCATCAGTGCAGACTACAATATAACAAGTGTGAAGAGATGTGTTGAGGTCGAACACTTGAAAGAATCCATCAATCGGGGGACATTGATGTATTCCCAAAACTGTCGATGGCGAGAGAACCTACCACTAATGACTGTAAGTCTCAAGGCACTCAAAGGAATCTATACTCCTATTCCAAAATAAATGATTTGAATTCGATGGAATGGAATCCGCTGGAAGGAGGGAATTAAGGCATCCCCCATCAACCAACACAAGGTACTCAACAACGTTGTATAATGTGGAAGAACTCGAACAAGATGTGCACGAACCAGTAACAGTACCGAGAATGGTCGACATGCAAAGTCAAGATAATTGAGGAATGGCCAAATAAGGCTTCAATTTTCTTCGAACAAGAGCATAAGGAAAGTAACTAAGAACTTGAACAAGATGTGCACGAATCAGTAACAGTACTGGGAATGGTCGACATGCAAAGTCAAGATAACTGAGGAATGGACAAATCAGGCTTCAACTTTCTTCGAACAAGAGCATAAGACAAATGGGTGGTACACATGATAGAACAAGTAACTATGGAATAATATGAGGTATGGTGATGAGATCAAGTATTGTTTTGGCATAAGTTCAATATGTGGTTTGGATTGCACAAACCAAAAAATTATCATTAGATGAAAAATGATCAATTTCACTAATATTGATTTGAGAACACATAGAAAGAGACACACACATGGTTTTATGGATATGCTTGTACAATTTCAAATGATGTGTTCATTTATATGTCATGGTTTTTATTTTACGTGTATGCTTGTATAGTTCATAACTTTAATATAACATATACTAATTAGTTATATAATTAGCTAACAAATTAACCAATGAATTAAATATCTTTGGAATGTGAATGTATGTGATAAATTCAAATTTCCATTTAAGAAGGTGCAACCTTAAAAACTTCCTACAAAGACAAGGATAATGAAACTAGTAATATTGTTTAATTGAGACACCACTAATTGAGAATCCAAATAGATGGTGATGTGTCAAAATTCCAAGAATGATATCCTCTGTAAGAAAAAACAAAGAAAAAATATACTCAGTGACATTCTTGGTTGTATCACCAAGAAAAACACTACCAAAATTCACAAGTTGGTAGGTAGGTGAAAAAATCACCCATGCATCGGAAGCAACGTTTTCAGTGTGATGACTAGCACCATCCTTGAATCATACACATGAATGGTAACTGGATTTAATATATAAATATAATACTAATACATGATAATTAACTAACCAACCAAGGTAAGAGATAAAAAATAAAGAAAAATATATAAAATACAAAATTTAGAGTACAACATGTTACATGGAATCGCAAAGGATGACTGCTATGCATAGTACTTATTTAAGTAGATCCCATTTCAACTCTCTACAAAATAAAACCCTTTATAGTCCAATAACTCATATCCCCTAACAACTTGCAACTCATAATATAAATATCACACCACATAGGTTTGGATTTTCCTACTCTCATTTATCATAATCATGGCCATAATCGAAGACTAAGTCACCTTCAGAAAACACCCAAGGATGAACATTCTTGTAATATTCACTTTGACACATTCCTTGTGAGTCTCATAAGATACGACTACATTTCAATAGTACGCATCCAGTAGTTCTAAGTATATGAGACATTATTCTTCGTCTAAAGTTTTAAGGAGGAATTTGAATTCTATTTTTTATTAAGGTATTTCACAATCAATTAGTAACATTCCCTCCATGCCATGAGCAAGGTATAAATGAGTAAATCTAGTGGGATTTTCATATAATTTTCCTAAGAAAATAGAGCATAGAAAAGCATCAAATGCTAGTTGTTTTTTTTTGTTCGTTGTCATCTGCAACATAGTTTTCAAGACTTTGTTCATAGATTCTACCTAGTCGTTGAACTAAGCATATTAAGGAGAAGATTGGTATTTCCAAAAATCTAACTTATCAGTTAATTAGGACATTATGTAATTCTCAAAATGAGATATGTGATCCATATCGATTTCTCTATAGACACCAAACTGAGGGATTGTGTCACTAAATATGAAAAGCACATTTCTTAGTTGAGATGACCATTGCCTAAAATCTATACTCATTGACATTCTTGGTTGTATCACCAAGAAAAACACTATCAAAATTCACAAGTTGGTAGGTAGGTGAAAAAATCACCCATTCATTGGAAGCAATGTTTTTAGTGTGATGACTAGCACCATCCATGAATCATAAATATGAATGGGAACTAAATTTAATATATAAATATAATACTAATACATGATAATTAACTACCCAACCAAGGTAAGAGATCAAAAATATAGAAAGATATGTAAAATACAAAATTTAGAGTATAACATGTTACATGGAATTGCAAAGCATAACTGCTATGCATAGTACTTATTTAAGTAGATCCCATTTCAATTCTATGCAAAATAAAACCCTTCATAGTCCAATAAATCATATCCCCCCTGTAACAACATGCAACTCACAATGTAAATCTCACACCACATATGCTTGAATTTTTCTGCTACTAATTTATCATAATCATGGTCATAAACTAAGACTAAGTCACCTTTAGAAAACACCTAAGGATGAAAATTCTTGTAATATTTCACTTTGACACATTCTTTGTGAGTCTCATAAGCTACGACTACATTTCAATAGTTCTCATCAAGTTGTTCTAAGTAAATGAGACATTATTCTTTGTCTAAAGTATCAAGGAGGAATTTGACTTGTAGTTTTCATGAAGGTATTTCATAGTCAATTAGTAACATTGCCTCCATGCCATGAGCAAGGTAGAAATGAGTAAATCTAGTGGGATTTTTCATAAAATTTCAATAAGCAAACAAGGCATAGAAAAGCATCAAATGCTAGTTGTTTTCCTTTGTTCATTGTCCTCTGCAACATATTTTTCAAGACTTTGTTCATAGCTTCTACCTAGTCGTTGAATGATTTATATTAAGGAGAATAATGGTCTTTCCAAAAATCTAACTTATCAGTTAATTATGACATCATTTAATTCTCAAAATGAGATATGTGATCCATATCGATTTCTCTAGTGACACCAAACTGAGTGATTATGTGATTAAATATGAAAATCACCATTGTATAACCATCATTAGTTGAGATGATCATGGACTGAAAAATATACTCAGTGACATTCTTGGTTGTATCACCAAGGAAAACACTACCAAAATTCACAAGCTGGTAGGTAGGTGAAAAAATCACCCATGCATCGAAAGCAATGTTTGCAATATGATGATTAGCACTATCTGTGAATCATACATATGAATGGGAACTAACTTTAATATATAAATATAATACTAATACATGATAAGTAACTAACCAACCAAGGTAAGAGATAAAAAATAAATAAAACTATCTAAAATTTAAAAATAAAATAGAGTACAACATGTTACATGGACTCGCAAAGCATAACTGCTATGCATAGTACTTCTTTAATTAGAGCCCATTGCAAGTATCTAAAAAATAAAACCCTTCATATTCCAATAACTCATACCCCCCCTATAACAACATGTAACTCATAATATAAATCTCACAACACATAGGTTTGAATTTTCTTGCTACTAATTTATCATAATCCTGGTCATAAACTAAGACTAAGTCACCTTCAGAAAACACCTAAGGATTAACATTCTTGTAATATTTCACTTTGACACATTCCTTGTGAGTCTCATAAGGTATGTCTACATTTCAATAGTTCTCATCAAGTTGTTCTAACTATATGAGACATTATTATTCCTCTAAAGTATCAAGGAGGAATTCGACTTCTAGTACCATTGCCTCCATGCCATGAGCAATGTAGAAATGAGTAAATATAGTGGGATTTTTCATATAATTTCAGTAAGCAAATAGAGCAAAGAAAAGCATCAAATGCTTGTTGGTTTTTTTGGTTTGTTGTGTTAGTTTATCTAGATCTTGTTAGCTTAATTAGGATCTTTGTCTGAAAGAATAAAAAGTACAACTAGATGCATAAGATAAGAGATACACAAGACACAAAGATTTTAACCGGGGAAACCATAAAGGAGAAAACCCGACAAACTTCCTCGGAATATTAAGATGATCAAAACCAATAATAAGAAGTATTCAGTAGCTATCTATATCTCCTCCCTTTGTATCTCTTTCTCTTTCATGCTAACTTGAGAGTGTGAGGTGTGTATAAATGAGGGAAGGAACCTTCCTATTTATACTAATCAAATGACTGAGCAAATACATGACTAGGGCCGACTTGTCTCCCTAACGAGGCTGAATTCTCCTAGAGAGACTCCAAATACACATTACATGATGTTACACTGGGGACTATTGCCCCGACTTACAATGGATGTTGTACCTCAAGATATAGACACAATTAAGACATTTCGCAAGGAGGTAAACATGACTCCAATGCGGGTACATCAACATATAATGATAATATAGATCAGAATATCTTCCGAAGTTACAAATACATCACCACTCCCTCTTAACTAGGAAGGTATTCTCTATCTTCGACCTTCATCAACACATATAGTCAAGTATTCATCGTGGAGTCATCATCATGGAGTCATAGAGTCATCATCATAGTTGTTTCCATCACCATCTTAGTATTGATCATCGAACGGTACTATCTTTCATTGAAATTTTCGAAAGAGCTAGTCCTTTTTCATGTTGGGTGTAGGACTAGTCCTCAACTAGGTATTCATCACATCTCAAGTAATCCATCATGTAGGGACTATCCAAGACCTTATTTACATTTCCATGAAAATAACCTACGTATTCTACCTTCATCTCGTCGTATCTAGGTCATCTATTTTGTCCTACACAAAACAAATCACACAAAGCATCCATGATCAACCTGCATTCTACCAGTAAATGAGAACCACCTAGGTGCACCTCATGTGCTTAATGACCTAATCATCTCAACATGGTAACACATACACATATATATATATTTGTAAGCACTGATTATGACCAAACAACATGCTATATCAGGACTTTTACGTTCTAGGTCAACCTCAAGGACCTATTACATCTAAACAACCTGGGTCTAGGATCTTTTCCATTCATAAAAATTTCTGGGAATATTACATTTGAGTAACTTGCGTGCCACGCTAGGACTCCTTTTACACTCGGACAACCCACAAGACTTATTATATTCGAGTAACCTACGTACCATGTCAAGGATCATATTTACACTCGAATAACCTGTATCGGGACTGATTACGTCCAAGAATAACCTGCGAGTTTCGCCAGGACTGATTACATCCGAGGACAACCTACTGGAGTGATTACATCTGAGCATCCTAGCTCACCAGGTTTTTTCCCACTCGAAAAACCTGTCTCATTTCCCATGTGAGATATTATGCATCTGTAATTTCTAGCATATAAGCATATTAGGATGGATTACATCCATGCATAATCTCAGAGCTTCGCTAGGACTTATTACATTGAAGGATAACCTACAGCACTGATTACCTCTTAGCAACCTATGATATTTGTGATGATGTTACGCTCAGATAACCTATCTCTCCAGCTATGCTAGAACACATCACTTCGTCTTTCAAGAGGTCTCGTTCTGGATCACACTAAGTCTTTCTCTGAAGTACTTGAACCTCACTCTAGTTAGAGGCTTGGTCAACACATCGGATATATGCTTGTATGTTGCCACGTACTAGAGCTTCACTACTCCTCTCTGCACCATATCCCTAATATAGTGGAACTTGATCTCGATGTGCTTCAACCTGTCATGGAACACAGGGTTTTTTGAAAACTTCACGTAACTCTGATTGTCATTGAAGATACAAGTCACATCCAACTGGAGATCAAACAAGTCAGACAGTAGCTTTCAAATCTACACTACCTCGTGACTAGCCGAGCAAGCAGCAACATACTCTACCTCGATTGTACTTAGTGTCATGCATGATTGCTTCCTATTGAACCAAGAGATCATGCTAAATCCCAAACTAAAGAAGCAACCTAAGGTGCTCTTCCTATTAGTGGCGCTACCTGCCCAATCCAAATCAACATAACCATGTAGGTTAATCTTTTGATTCGCATCATATTGGATCCCATAATCCACTGTACCTTTTAGGTACCTCAGTACATTATTTGCAACTATCAGGTGAACATGTCTCGTGTCCGTTAGGAACTGGCCCAAGGTGTTCACTGCAAAGCATATTTCTGGTCTTGTATTTTCCAAATACATCAATGAGCCAATCATCTAGCGATACATCATGGCATCAACTAACTTAGATGAAGCATCACTCATAAGCTTCAGGTTAGATTCCATATGTGTGGTTATTGCTTTGTAGTCCAATATTCTGAATCTCTTCAAAATATACACTGCATATTGTCCTTGACCAAGGAATAACCCATATGCACTCAGCCACACCTCCATGCCTAATAAGTATTGCATCATACCTAGGTATTTCATCTCGAACTCTGTAGCAATTCCACTCCTTGCATATTTAATGAATTTTTCTTCGCATGTTAGAAAAAAGTCATCGACATATAGCAGGAGTATCACTGGCCTTCCGTCTTCAACCTTGAAGTAAAGGTTGGAATCCTCTTTACTCTTAGTAAAGCCTAAGATCATCAAGAATTTATCCATCCTTCCGTACCGTGTCCTTGGTGCTTTTTTTACCATGTCCTTGGTACTTGTTTAAATCCATACAAGGCCTTCTTCAATTTGCACACATGGGTCTTCTTGTCATGTGTCTCAAATCCCAATGGTTGTTCCATGTATACTTCCTCCTCGACTGCACCATTCAAGAAAGCTATCTTGACATCCATCTGGTGTATTTCCCATTTCATAACTGTTGCCAAGACATGTATGGTCCTAATGAAAGTGTACTTTTCCACGGGTCCAAATGTCTCTTCGTAATCAATGCATTATTTCTATGAGAATCCTCGTGCTATGAATCTTGCCTTGTATTTCTCGATGCTTCCATCTACATCATGCTTGATCTTGTAGATCCATTTTGAAGTCACGACAGACTTCTTCTATGGTTTTGTAACTATCTTCCAGACATCATTCTTCATGATCGACTGATATTCCTCAATCATAGCATCCTTCCATTCTTTCTTTTCTGTAGCCTCTTCATAGGTGGAAGGTTATTTGTCAATGATGTCACACAACAGAGCTACATAGATATTGTAGGGTTTTTCCCTTTTTTTCTCTCTATGTATTCCTTCTAGAGCATCATACTTTCCAGCTTCTCATATGAGCTCTCGTTCCCATGTTGGTTTCCTCTTGTGGGATTTCTTCTCAAGGAATGTCTTTATCGGCTCTTGTGGTTCTGTCATGTCATTATCTTCATGTGTTGACTATATAGTTTTCATTGATGTCAAAGGTGTTCATGAATATGAATGACAAAGGAATAACCAGTGAATATGGTGGCATATTGAAGGTTGCAGGTTGCAAGATGAATGACAAATGAATAACCCTATAGCAAGTTGAACGACTAAAGATCAATCATCCAATGGTGTTGCTGAATGAATTGTCGTAGAGGATATCCGCAAAGAAATCGTGCAGATCTGCAAAGTCATGACGAGATACGAATTCGATCTAAAATTGAAAGTCAGAAAGCATCTCGCAAAGGATCCAACGACTGAGGATCAGTTCCGCAAAAGATAGGTGGGAGGATGAAGTTCCGCAAAAGATTAAGATCGAACGACTAATATTAGTTCCGCTGAAAGAGATCAACGGTGTGGAAGGAAAATGTCGAAAGGGAATTGTAGAAATAATGTATAAAGAATCTATGAGCCCACATTTCACATCCCACAATCTAGAAAATCGATGGTCAGGAAAACACCCGCAAAAAGATCAACGGTGCGGAATTGTTGTTGCGGAAAGAAGATTGCGAAAAGTTGAAAGTCAATTTTGGGAAATGCTACATCCCACGTCCCACATCCTACGATCTGGAGAGATTGTATGGATAAAGTTAGTTCCGTCAAAACATATCAATGGTTCGAAAAAGAAGTGCGGAAAGAAGCTTGCTGAAAGTCGAAAGTCAATTTTAGGAAATTCTACATCCCGCATCGTGCATTCCACAAATCTAAAGATCGACGCTCATGGAGAATCCTGATGAAAATAAACGATGGGAAATCGCTGAAAATAGAGAATTAGTGTGGAAATACAATTTATAAGGAAATCGGTTAAGAAGATCACCTGTTTAGATTGTATTTGGTAAAGAAGATGATGGATACACCAAAAAAAGATAAACAGGACTGTGGAAATGAATTCTGAGCTATGGGAAGAAATGAAATGCGCCTTTGCTTAAATGATGTGATGTTTGAGCGGCAGGATGATTGCTTGTATCTGTAAGTGAACAATCACGATCCAAAATGAAAGAGCACAACTTTGAATAGGTGTGTTGATATGAAATAGGTATAGGGTATTTAAATAAATGAATTTGTAAAGAACTAAGTGTCTTTGTTAGCAAGTATGATAGAGTCCAAAGTGAATAGTTTTTCAACTATTCTTAAAGACTAAGAAAATAAATCTAGGGTGGCAAGGTGATGCTAGGGCAGGCCACAGGTCTGTAGGGGGTCGAAGCCTCCTTCCATTCGTAGCTGGAGAACAGGGTGTTGTAGCATCCTTGTATGTTGTAGAACGCGAAAAACCATAACGGTGTTGTAGCATCCTAGTCTTTAGTTGTAGGCAAAACCTATGTGTGATTTGCATCATTTCTATTGCACCAGATAAACAATTTTGTAAATTCATCTTATTAATGAGTTTGTGTTGGTGGTTTTCTCTTTTGAGGTTTCCACGATAAAAACTATGTCTTGATTGTTGATTTTGTGTATTTTAAAGTAAACACTGACAATACTTATTCACCCCCCTCTCAGTATTGTGGGATAAACCAACATCATTGTCCTCTGGAATTGCTTCTCCAATTTCCATATCTTGGACTCTTGTTTCTTCAGGATCTGTTAGAACTATTTTGATTAACATTCGGGCACAGGATTGAGAAGAAATAATGGTATGGTTTAAAATAATTATTGATAAAAATGATCGAAAGGTGCTAAAACCATGACCAAGGTCTTTATTTTTTTTAGAAAAACCATGAGCTAAACTATGGAAAGAGGCTAAAAAAATGAAAATTTACACCTGTGGTATAGGGTGAAAAGTTTCAATGGTTTAGATCTTTGGATGGAAATATCTATGGCTAATATAAAATCTGCTCTCAAAATATGCAAGGTATAAGTGATATTAATGATGGGAGGAGGAGTTTAAAGAAAAACCTAGATCTGCGGTCAAGGGAACAGGTAAAAGAAATATACGATGCAAGATTAGTCCGCTGATGAAAGCTACATGGGAGGAAATTTTTTTATGATCAGTGGAATGGTTTAAAGACTCACTTTAATCGATGGTTGATCAAATTTAAAGTTGAAACAATCCACGGTGTAGGAGAATTATGTTGACTAAAGATGCACAGAGAGAATTAGAATGGAGATCAATGGAATGGTTTAAGGGCCCACTTTAATCAACGATGGATATTTAAAGGTGAAAATATCCACGGTATAGGGGGGTTCCACTGTTGGAAGATGCATGAAGAAATTCAAAGTGGGAATCAGCGAAATGTGTTAAAGTTTAGAATTTATCAACGATGTAGATCAGTGGTTGGTGAGATCAATGGTAGAGATCAATTCCGCTGGAGAACATGCACACTAAATGTTTAGTTGAAGTCTGGTGGAATGATTAAAGTATGGCATCTATCAACGGTTAGCAATCATAGCAGATGAGATCAACAATTTTCAAATAATCCGTTGATGGAAGTTACACTTGGTTTACATTTTAAATGGACAACGGAAAGAAAAAAGGGTGGTTTTGTTGAATATTTAATCTACAGTGGCAAATGAAGATCTAGTGGATATACGGTGGTAAGAAAATCTATTGTGGAAAATTGCAAGGAAGATAATAAATGGGTTGGGCAGTGGAATACGTTAATGGGCAATCAAGATCGACATCTTAGAAAGAAGGTATGCTAAATCCATGGACATGGAACAATTCGCTTGTGAAAGGTGAATGAAAGTTAACAACAAATTTTTATGTAGAATATTATAAAGGTAAAGGGAACATGGTTGAAGATTATTTATTTTTTTGCATTGGAAGAAGAAGCACTATTATGCATGGACAAAGCCAGGTCAGACAGATATCTATCCAGCCGTTATTTTTCCAGGTAGGTCATGTTTCTACCTGCCTCTGAGTATTTAAATATGGATGGTGGAGAAGAGATAGAGGATGAGGACCTTGAATTTCAGAGAATTGATGAAGTTTTAGAGGAAAAGGATAGCTGAATATTTGATACCATTTTATCCTTCGGACCTTTCAGTCAGTTAAAAACCAATTTAGATGCATTCAAAGACCAGGGTACTAATTTACAAAACATTTTTTAGTCTCATTTATACTACTTTTTTCTAGACCAAACCCTCAATTTTTTTTATTTCATTTAATGTTGTGCCTCTAATTATTCTCCTTCTGAGAGACTAATTATGAATGCAGCCAAGTCCAAGATTATATGTCATGTCAATGCATTAGTCATCTGAGATTCCCTTAGAGTTCCTCCTACATCCACCCAAAGTTGTGAAGAGTTCAGTGAAGAATACCTAATCCAACTTTTCAGACATGATACTGTTGAACAAAAGCAACCTTTCTTTTTAAAGTGTTTCAGGCCAGATATCTCCCTTGATAATCAACCTTTTCCTTTAGATGTGAACTTTTTTAATGAAGAAACCAAGATAATTGTTTCAATGTTGAGTGAGTTCTTAGGGTTGGACACATACAAGTATATTTCTAAGATTTTGATGAGTCTGTTGTTCACTATCAGTATGAGTCAGCCTGAGTCCCAATCTCTTTCAACACCATGCCTTAAATTTGATGAGTTCCTAGCTGAAAGTATTCACTCTCATCTAGTGAATTTCCACAGCACTAGACACTTCAGATTCCAATCCTATTTGATCAAAGTATTCTTGTTCTTTAATGAGGAAAGTTTATAGTTACCAAAAATGGTTCACATATGAAATCAGTAACAAATTTTTCAAGTATATGAATATGTTGATGGCAGACGTCTATAAAGTTTTCTTCTGGAATAAATTGCCCGAAGTACTTCCATTGATGAAAGAAACTTTGCAATTTTCCTCGGATAGGAGGATAGGAGATTGGTTCTTATTGGAAGAACATATTATTATCGAAGTGTATGGATTTACTCATGACCCATACATTCTTCCATATTTTCTAACTCCTAGGGTATTTTCTTTGGAGCTAATCAGACATAAATTAATAGTGGAGAATGAGCATTTCATTAGCTTCAAAAAAGCCTCGGGACTAAAATTTCCATGGGTAGTTGGTCCTTTTATCATAAAGAGTAAAGTTTCACTTCCTGTGGTGGAGAGTTTATTAAAGGGGCCCGATTTTAAAACAACTTTTGTAGTAGAATATGATCCTCTCCATGTGATATCAACAAGAAGACATGTGAACAAGAATACACCTTTTGAACACCAGGAAGTTGAAGGGTTGGGTTAAAAAACAAATTGGTCAGACTATCTAGAGCCAATGGAGAATTTGAATCTCCACAAGAAAATCCATTGGAAATGGTGAAAGCTACAAAATATATTTCTCCTATTGCAATTGGTATAGAGGAAACAACTAAAAAAACATTTTCATAATTTATGGAAATAGAAGAAGAAGTAAGCTCAAAGACAAATAAAATACGGAAAATTGAAGTTGAAGGAGAGTTAGTGGAAGTTGTCAAGACTGAAGCTCAGAAAAAACAAGTAAAAGTGAAGGGACCTATCTTTGAAATGCAACAATATGAATTTTCAGAAGTTCCTCAGACATCTACTGACAGGTTTAAGTCTAGAGCTGCATTATATGATAAATATAAAAAATGATAGAGAAACATCTTTAGATGAGTATTTTCAGTTGTATTCAGGTGTTAGAAATATCTCCAACAAAGATATTTCTTTAGTTACTATCACAGACCATGCTAAGAACACCTTGAACTTAGCGGTTGCTACCAAGAATAAAGTAGCTAAAATGATATTAAAGTTGGGAAACATCCTAGTGCCAGATATGATCCACCTACACAAGCAAAATGGGGATGTAATTTATAGTAGTATGTTGAATTCCACTTTAAAGGTATCAAAATTACAATCTACAAACAACAAGATTGAGAATAAGCTAAGGAGGGAAAAGGTATAAAATAAGCTATACCAGCAACAAACAAAAAATCTTCAATGGGACATGTTAGCTATTGATAATGAAGCTAATAAAGGAGAAGTCACACAAAAAATACTTGCAAAAAAGGAAAATACAATTCAGTTATTGAAGAAAAAGTTAAAGATACATGCTACTCAATTGATTTAGGCTACGTAATTGACTGAATTAGAAAGGGACAAAGAGCTACTGGTGGATGAGCTAAGTGACAACAAAGCTAGATTACTCAGAAAATTGTTAATGAGAAGAAAGAGTGGGAAAATGACAAAGCCATTTTGGTTCAAAATGTTAATGCTTTAAAAGAGAAATAATCTGCTTTGGAAAAAGAAATTTAAGAGAAAAGAAAAGAGATGAAGATAAAAGAAAAGAGGATGAAGTACAAATAATTTAGCCTATTGCACAGACAAATAACAATTCTATTATTGAGGCTATGTCTCATGTGAGTTTAAAGGATTTAGAAATTGTTTGTTTAAAAAACAAAATAAGAATCTAGAAAATGCAGCTTTGACAAAAGAAGAAGGAAAGCTTTGGAAAACAAATGTAAAGGGCTATTACATAAAAATGGAAAATTGGCAAAGCAGTTGACTGGACAACTGCATATATAGGGAGCAAGACACCTCATATGGGGTATGATTATTGCTGAGGCTGTTAAGATTATACCATACTTAAAATACATTATGGACAAAGAAATGGTCATAAATGTTTCCAAGCTAAGTTGCACTGCTGTGAAAGAAGCTCCAAATAAGAAGCATGTTGATACAACCAAGAACACAATTAATTTCATGAATGCTTTATCAAAGGATGATTTGATAACTATGGGAAGAAAGGAAAAAATCACAGTGATTACCTAGGCCAGAAAGGTAGTGGGAAAGCATCAACATATAGACATTGTGCAGGCCAAAATTGACATTATGCAGCATCAAGTCAAGGTTTTTAAAATCTCTTTTGTGTCACTCTTCCAAGAAGGTTTTCCTTCCTTCTGGGAAGAAGGTGGTATACTTTTCTCTCAGGTGGAATATCAAGATCTGTTGGTGAAATGCAGATTGGATCAATAAGAAGTTCGAGGATATGAACTAGTCACTGTCAGGAAATACCATGGTGGATAAATTGGTAGTGGATTTTGAAATAATTAATACTTTTAGAGTTGTTTGTACTCAATTTCCAGAAATTTCATATGTGGATCATGTAGAGCTACGAGTACTATCTAAATAAATGGCCAATCTAGAGCTACCAATTGTTGATCAGTGGAAGGCAATGGAGAAATTTGGAAGGACAAAATACAAGTTACATCAATGAAGGAATCTCGGGGAATGTTAAATACTAATTTATTTAAATTTTGTAATAAATTTTTGAAGCAGATAGTTAGTTAGGAAGCAAATGACAAATGAAATAAGGAAGTTATTTTGCTTATTTTTAGCATAGATTTAGTTATCAGCTCAGAGAAAATTTTTGTATTTAAGAAACATTTTGCAATTTCTTTGGGGTTGGAATCCGTGAGAAAAACTAATTATTATAAGAGACTTCTAAATATCAGTAAAATTTCAGAGCCGAGCAGACATTTTTACAAAGATTCTTGTTTTATTTACTTTGCAGTCTATACTTTCCCCTTCTCTATGTGAATGTGTTTCTTGTTAATCTTTCCACTCTTTCATCTTTTTCATGCTTGAATGAGTCTATATTGGATTAGAATTCATAATCATATGCTCTGATCCTTTTCTTTCAAGTAATCACAAAGCTTTTCCTCTAAATTTAATATTGGATTCATCCTTCTTATATGCCCATATTAATGGATTGTTTATAAATTCCTCTTTATCCAGTTTTTTTACTATGAAGAAGTAGCTACCCTTCCTGTGTTTAAAATACCATTGCAACAACATTGTCATTATTTGTTATCATATATCACTCCATGCCCAATGAGCACCAGTTTCAACCACATTCATTATTAAATTTATTTCTTTTCAAATATTTCTGGCATGTGAGTTTAATTATTGAGAGATCCCTCTCTGGAAAGAAATAATCCTGCTTTCTTCCTAAAGATTGGTTTTATGGTTACCTTGGGATTATCCTTTCATATTCGAGGGTAAATTCTGAGTGCTAACAGGTTCCTCAACCTCCTGAAGTGTCCTCCTGGATTTGAAGGATGTCGATTCTTCATCAAAGGTTACATCTCTATTGATTTTGATCTTCTTGAATCCTGGAAACTATATTCGGTATGCCTCTGACGTATCACTGTATCCTACAAATATACCCTTCCTCCCAGAAGGATAGAGCTTGTTCCTTTTCTCCTTTGGGATATGTATGTACACCGAGAAACCAAATATCCTCATATGGATGACTTCTGGTTTCTCGATGAGGAATACGGTTCTATACATACACAGATGTTCTTGTTGCCTCCGCCCAAAGGTGCATAGGAAGATATTGGTCATGCAGCATATCTCTTGTTGCTTCCATGATGGTTCGGTTCTTTCATTTTGCAACCCCATTCCGGTGAGGATTGTTTGGAGTTATCAACTCCCTCTTAATCCTGCACTCTCTGCAGAGTTCCTAGAATTATTCCGAAGTGAATTCTCTACCATTATCTGACCATAGAGTCTTGATATTCCTATCGGTTTGGTTATCGACCAAGGCTTTATATTCCTTGAACTTACTAAAAACTTCACTTTTCCCTTTCAAGAAATATATCCAAGTTTTACGTGAAAAATCATCTATAAAGGAACCATAGTACACATATCCGCTTAATGAGCTACAATACATGGGTCCACATACATCCGAGTGCACTATATCCAGTATTCCTTTAGCCTTTCTCTCACTATTGGGGAATGTCTTCTTTGAATTATTTCCTTGTGCACATCCTTTGTAAATGCCTTCATGCTTTTCCTGGATATTAGGAAGTTCTAATTCTGGTTTGCTTGCCATCAGTAGTTCTTTATAGTGCACATGTGCAAGCCTTTTGTGTCATATTTCACTTGGTTCAATTGACTCATGAACCAGTGCTTGTTCAGGTTGTCCCTTTAGCTTGTACAAGCATTCATATTCCTCTCCAATCATGGTTGCATCCTCTATTGTCTTTCCTCTAGGCCACATCGAAACTTTTCCATCGACAAAAGCAACCCTAATTCCTTTTGCATCTAGTGCAGAAGTGGAGAGAACATATAGCACATCCTTCATCTTTAAAGATTTCCTAAAGTCAAGCCTATATGAAGCTTCTCCACTCCCTTTTGATGGAGTATTGATAATCATCCCCAAGTTTCACCTTGTGAGGTGACTCATGTTCAGACATATCAACGAATGACTCATTGTATCCCGTCATATGTTTAGAAGCTCCACTATCCACAAGCCAATCATTGCTTCCATGTGAGATAGTGCTAGTAAGTGTTGATATTTGCACATACTCTTCATCTGAATAATCCTTCTCTAGTCTGAATCTTTTGTCTGTTGGTTCATCATCTTCGGAAATATGAGCATGGTGTCTCTTTTTCTTGATGGGTAAATCTCTTGCAAATTTTCCCTTTTCATCACAAGTATAACATCGAACATTTGAAGTATCTCTCTTGGTATTCTTTTGTTTCGTGTCCTTCTTCTTGTTGTGATGAAATTTCTCCTTCTTCTCCGTCTTCTTGAAGTTCTTCATGGTTTGAACTATTAGAGATTGTTCTTCAGTTGCTCCCATCTTCTCTTCTCTTGTCACGAGTCAAGCTTCTTCTTGTGCACATTCTTCTCTAAGTCTGTTGAAATATATCAGCCTCCTTCTTGCACAAATTCCTTGAATGAATGAGTCCCATGATCTAGGGAGACCATTCAAGGTGGCCATGAAAATTTCTCCTTCTTTGACATTATCTTCAACCGCTTCAAGTTGTTCTTCGATTTGAGAAACCCTTGTGAAGTAATACTGTATAGTCTCAGAACTGTGTATCTTCACATTCTTCAATTGGTTCCTCAAGGTAATCTTCTGAATGATGTTCTTTCCTTCGAACATCTTTGCCAAAGAATCATACACTTCCTTAAGTGTCTTGAATGAAGACACATGGTGGATGAGGTTATCCTTAATAGACTTTGCAATGATTCTCTTAACCTTAGCCATGCTTCTCTTATGAGCATATTTATCCTCATCTCCCTCTGGTTATGGAACTTCTCCAGTGATGTACTGATCCAAATAATTCTCTTCAAGGATCAGGGATATTTTGTACTTCCATGTTCGGAAGTTATCAGCCCCTCCAAGCTTGTCCTCAAGCTAAGTATGGTGAGTCATATTTTCAAATGAGAACCTGAAATGGAAATAGAAAATATTTAGATCTTACTTATTTGAGGTGTCTGAACAAGTTTCGAAGCTGGTTGACCTAGGGTTTGTCAGAGAAACCCTAATTTTACAAACTTGGAGTTTGGGAATTCTGTTTGGATAGAAATATGCGCTTCCTTGAGGTGATTTTCTCATCTAGGTCACTTTCTAAAGACTGAGGTGGGAAGCCTCCAAAACTTGATGCCACAGTTTCTCCTCACACCAGTGACAAGGTAAAAAATGAAACTTATTCAAATCTGAAATTGATTCCACCAAAAGATGTTCCCTACTGAGGTGAGTTATCCTAGCCCTGTTTTCTTGATGATCTATGGAGAGAACACCTTGAACTAGGAAGCCCTATTTTCTGTAGTTGCATAGTACCTTCTTTCAGAGAGGCTATGATACCTTGTTAGTTTTTCTAGATCTTGTTATCTTAATTAGTATCTTTGTCTAAAATATTAATAAGTAAAACTAGATGCATAAGATAAGAGATACACAAGACACAAATATTTTCATCGAGGAAACCATAAAGGAGAAAACCCCACAAAATTCCTCAGAATAGTAAGATGATCAAAACCAGTAATAAGAACTATTCAGCAGCTATATATTTCTCCCCCCTTTGTCTCTCTTTCTCTCCCTTGCAAACATGAGAGTGTGAGGTGTGTATAGATGAAGGAGGGTGGCTCCCTATTATAACTAATCAAGTGACTGACCAAATACATGATTGGGGATGACTTGTCTCCCTAACAGGGCTGACTTCTCCTAGAGAGACTCCAAATACACATTACATGATGTTACACTGGGGACTATTACCCTGAATTACAATGGAGGTTGTACCTCAAGTTCTAGACACAATTAAGACGCCCCGCAAGGAGGTAAACACATATACAATGGGGGTACAACAACATATGATGATAATATACATTAAAATATCTTTTGAAGTTACAAATGCATCAACATGTTGTCCTCTGCAACATGTTTTTCAAGACTTTGTTCATAGATTCTACCTAATCGTTGAACTAATCATATTAAATGGTATTTCCAAAAATCTAACTTATCAATTAATTATGACATCATGGAATTCTCAAAATAAGATATGTGATCCATATAGATTTATTTATGGACACCAAACTGATTGATTATGTTATTAAATATGAAAAGCACCATTGTTAGTTGAGATTATCATGGCCTCAAACCACTTGGTAAAGAACCACTATAATGTAATGGTGACTATTCCCTAAGGTTTCCTTACACGTCATGAAATCAACTTCCCACTTTGGAAAGCTCAACAATAACTACAATACAAAGAGGGGATAGGGGAGCTTGCAATTTCATGGTAAAAACCTAATAAGGGTGACACTTTTGGACTAATGTTATTCAATCTTTGAAGATCAAGGTACAAAGGTAACCTACACATAAGATGTTATGGACTGTTTCCATACCAAAAATAGGACTACCACATGGTCCAACATGGTGTTGATTCAAAAAGTTCTCAACTTCCTTATGAGTTAAACAATGATGCAAGACTAAATTAATTCCTTTATGATACAAAGTGTCTTCTATGATTATTTAGTTATTGGTTTAATGATCAATATACCATCGTTCATGATGTGATAAGGGATAAGGGAACCAATGAGTCTTAATATATACTAGGATATATCCATACCAAGGGTCTAAAGAGACAATGAGGAATAAAAATCCCATCTATCAAGGAATAATGTATTGGAATATCCTCCTTATATCAATAGATTAGACATTGAACTTAAGGACTTCTTGGATTTAGATGTATCAAAATCTAGATCAAAATATGGGATGGTGACAATCCTTTTTGAATATTTTCCCCAGATTATGCATTGAGTTGGAATCTGTTGCATAGGATTGGAGTCTTCCAAAATCAGCATACATTTAAGAAGGATGTAATGTGTAAGTATTTGGACAACATCCACTATTTCCATAGTCGATTTCTTGACATGTGAATATCTCAACTTGGGACAAACAAGTCCCTTTCTTGAGTTCTAGGTCACGTGTTTTTGTTGCAATTCGTATTCTTGGACCAAGACTATGCCTATGGTTGACTCCAATGTTGCTAACCATAACACAAAATCCTTGTAGAGTAGACATAAGAGAATTTTTCAAGGAATCAAAGGATCGTTGGGCGTGATCATCCCTAATAACTGAAACCCCTTGTTTCAAAAGGTGCCTAAAAACTTTCATAATCTTAACATAGTTAGCTATAAACCTTCGCAATAAATTTTCTTTCCCTTGCAATATTTGGAGTTGTCTAATTGTATGTTAGGAAGGAAATTGAATAAACACTTCTACCTTGAATGGGTTAACCACAATGCCATATTTATACACAATTAACCCAAGAAATTTCTCAAAAATCACACAAAATATGCATTTGTGTGAGTTTAATTGAAAGTATATTAATGACACCCTTCAAAAACTACACATATATGCGCCAAATGTTTAGTCTAATTTTGATAGTAAGTGGCTAAATCATCTAATAATCCTAAAAAATGTTCCTAATATCATGAAGAGCATATGACATGCCTCACTAAAATCATGGCTATGTTTTTTTTAATACCAGAATTTATCTTTTGATACAAGAATGTGCACCAAGGAAAGATAAAGGTTGTTTCTTCTAGTCTTTAGGTCAAATCTAAATTTGGTTATATCTAGAAAAATTGTCCATAAATGAAAATATGACATTCTTGGTGCATTCATAAATAATATGATAAACGAATGGGATCAAATACTTGTCTTTTAAATATGATTTTTTCAAATCCCGAAAATCAATATAGACTTGAATCGCACCCTATTTCTTATTTACCAAAATAAGGTTGGATATCAAGGAGACAAGATATATGAATCCGATGTGGAGTAACTTCTTTATCTCTTCCTTGATAGTAGCTTGTTTCTTTGGGTTGACCACCCTAAAAAACATTTGAACTAGTTTGATATTATTGTATTTTTTAATCTCATGTTTGGAGATTTGAGGATTGACATTGGGTATTTTTTCATATGACCAAGTAAAAACATGACAAAATTCTTTGAAAGGGGTAGTGTACTCCTCAATTTATTGAGAAGAATAATTAACACCAATGAGGATGTTATCAACTATGTCATGTTTGATAGAACTATTAATAAATATTGTTTTCAACATTTTTCCAAATTATCTTATGCAAACATGTCCTATGTAAGAATATGGAATTGGAACCCTTCAATATCTCTTGGATGAACAAGGTTTTCAAGGCCAACCTACATCTTATCAAGATAAGGTAAAATGTGTTAGAAAAAATATGAAAAAATATACGTAAACAACAATAACAATAGAACACAAGATTTACATGGAAACCTTGATATACGTAGCTAAAACCATGGGGAAATGACAACTTCTATCTTTTATTATTACTCAACAAATACTTACAATGATTTCTTCTATATTTGTTTCATTATAATGTCTGGGGTCACTCCCCTTTCATATAGTAGATGTGAAGGTTNAAGGATCTAGAAGTTTTTTCATGGGGGATCCCCCCCCGAACCATCGAAGGGGGGGATTGGAACCCCCCCCCCCCCCCTCTCCTCTAACTGCCCCATATTAGTGGTGCATACAAGTAACATATCATCCTAGTTGAGATACCTATAGGAACAGTATTGGAGATATGGATATTGGCTTCATCTCTTAACATTCTCCCACTTGAAGTCAATATACAGGAATTTCCTTGTCATAGTTTTCCACCTGATTTCCAGTATCCAAATATATCTTCATCAAATTTTCAACAATCCCATAGAATATTTTCTCCATTCAAGCTTCTTTTTCATGACTAGATTTGTAAGCATATATACAATATTCTCATGAGTATCAATTTTATCCAACAAGATCCTACCTTATTCCACCACTTTCCTTATGAAATGGTAATTAATATCAATATTATTTATGTGATCATGTAATGTTTTATTCTTCATTCAGTGAATATCACTTTAACTATTAGAGTGCAAACTGATCTTCCCTTGCATCACCTTGAATTCATCCATCAATCACTCTAGCCATATTGCCTCCTTATTGGCCTCAGTTATTGCAACATATTCTTCTTCAGTTGTTGATAAATCCACCACGGCTACAACTTAGATTTCTATATTAGAGCTCCACCAATAAAAGTGAAAGTATATCATGTAGTATACTTTCATCCATCTCTGTCTCCACCAAAATTGGAATCTACAAAACCTTTCATTTCTAAATATGTCGATATGTAGAAAATAACAACATTTGAACTTGCCATTAAATATTTGAATATCCTCTTCACATCATTCCAATGCTCCCTACCAAGATTCACCATGAACAACTAACAACTCCCATTGCTTGAGCAATATTTGTTCTAGTGTTCACCATGGTGAACATGAGCCTCACTAATGCTAATGAATATGATATAAGAGATGTGCTTGTCTTCTATGCTTCTATGATATGAAAATATTTGGAAGGAAACTTGAAAGTGTGTAGGAAGTGGAGTGCTAACCGGTCTTGCATTGTTCATTGAAGCACTATAGAATATTTTCTATATATGACTTTTTTCCTTAACCAAATATTCCTACCTATTCTATCCATGTGTATCTTCATCCCTAGAATTTGATTTTATGTTATTCAATTATTCATTTCAAATGTCCTACCCAACTGAGCCTTAAGATCAATTATTTTCCTCACGTTGTGAATTTCAACCAACATATCATCAACATACAACAATAAGATAATAAAATCGTCATTGTCAAACCTCTTATAATGTGCATAATGTTGTTATGGAACCAAGTCCCAAAAATAGCATAAAAATAACAGAAATAGACCAGAATAAAGTAATCCATGCCTTAATAATGAAGAACAGAGATGAAGAGAAATCCTATTCAATGGAGGAACCTCATTACACAATGTACTAAGCACACAAGACAAGACAAGATATGATCATGACTAACATGAAAATATCTTCATCATATATATTGGAGGCATAGATGTACAATAACAACTAGTAGCATCACTAATAGACCCAAGCGAACATAAATAATATATAATATACCACTATATAGGGGGTAAATTGCCACATTATAGGGGGGAGTGTGCCAACATTTAGGGATTAACATACCCCTCCCCTTTAGACAAGTGTTGTCCTCAACACTTGGGTAGTTGTGGATGAATCTATGTGAAGGACTCCTCTTTCCATGTTGAATCTACAACGGGTAAGTTCTTCCACTTGATGAGGTACTCAATAATATCATGATATTGTAGCTATTTGGTCCTTGTTTCGATGATTTGTTCAAGTTCCCATATGATTTTCCCTTCTTTAAAAATCCTTTGACAACGATGTTGATCGTCTTGTCATTTCATCGTGTTTTTTGACATATTCAAAATCTGGAGAACAACTTGTTGGTGCTTTATGCAATATGCCATTGTTTGAATTGTAGATTTTCATGCCACTGCTACAACCATGTGCTCCATTTCATTCTTTTGGCCATAGGGGTATCTGTAAGGTATGACACTAGAAAGAACACTTCCTCAAATTAAGTGAATTGCATGGTCTATATTTTGAACAGATGGAAGACTTATTGGAATATATTCAAATACCTTGGAAGGATTATTAAGGACTCTTTGCAAATATGGGGAAATAAGAGACTTATATGTTTGAACATCTAGTGAGCATAAATGTGTAATTACACCTTGTTTTCTATTCTTTAACAATTTTTTCATACCATTAGAGTTTATCACCTTGCCTGGTTGCCCTGTGATACCATTTAACACAAATTATTTTCCTTCCCATGAAAATTTCACGAAAAGATTCTAAAAATTAAAAGCCACCATTCCCAATTATTGTAACCATTGAACCCATAATACAACATCAACACCACTCATTGGGATAGCAACCATAGGACTATTCAATACATATTCCCCCATAGTAAAATTAATATTATGGAATTTCCCTGAACAATTGATGGTTCCTCCATCTGCAATCATTACTTGAAATTTTGATGTTGGATATACAAAGCAATTGAGATATTTTGCTACTTTATAGTGAATGAAATTATGAGTACTACCAGAATCAATCAAAATTGTTACCTTTTTATTTTTGATATATCCTTTGATCTCGATAGTTTCATGAGTTCTAATTCGAACAAAAGTATGACATTATATGGTGAGAGAAATCACTTCTAGTTCATCCCCTTGCGGTGGTTCCTAATCTTTTTGTTCTTCCTCTTCACATTCTATGTAGAATAATTTCTTTTCTCCACACTTATGTCCCTTACTGTACTTGTAATAATTAAAGCATAGACCTTTCTCTCTTCTTTCCTCCATTTTTTAAGGTGTCAACCTATGAGGTGGGTTATAAGAAGGAAAATTATTCTCTCTGCATGTGTTGGAAGTGGTATTTCTAGTGTCCACTGCCATATTTTTACCTTCAACCTTCCTTTCCATCATGAAATCATTTTCCAATAATGGTGGTTTGAAGAGATGCACCTCATGTTGAATGTTATCCTTCAAGGTGTTGATGTAATTATAACTTCGGAATGTATTCACTTGTATATCTTATGTATTGTACCCCGATGTTTATTCCGGGATGTGTCTGTAATGTACTTGAGTCATGTAATGCCCCGATGTTCCCATCGGGAGGTTATATAATGTAAACAAGTCATTGTGGGTAACCCTCCTATTGGTCAAGGGTTAAAGTCCCCGCAGTTTTGGGGCACTAGGGTTATTAGACTCTCCTAGAGAAGTCGACCCTAGTAGGGTTTTGTCAAGTCAAGAATTAGTATAAATAGAGAGTGATGCTCTCTATTTATCACACACTCACTTACACTTAGTTGTAGCGCATAGCTGAGGAAGAAGAAGACACTGGGGCTAGGAAGAAAGAGGTTACTGCTGTCGGGAGATTGTCTTACTGTTTTGGGATTTTACTTTTGGTGTTGATTCTATCTCTGAGGAAGTTGCGAGGTTTTCTCCATTTATGGTTTCCCCGAGGAAAAACATTGTGTTCATTTTCTCTTGTGTTTGATTGTTGTGCTTGTTATTCTCTCGGTTAAAGATCCTAATATAATGCTAGCTTAATGTTAAAAATCTAACATGGTATCAGAACTAACCTGAGAAGAAGACATTGTGCAGCTGCGGGAACTAGGGATTCCTACTTTGCGGATCTCTCTCCACATATTTTTAGCAAAATAAGGTTGGAATAACTCTCCTCCCTAGGGTGCATCTTTCTGTCGAAGCAGAATCCAATTCTAAGGTTTTTCAGTTTTGGACCCGACACTATTCCCAAAAATTAGGGCTTTCCATAGAAGTGGAATTTTTAAGTGAGCCCAGGCCTGGATTTATCTCCTCCCTAAAATTGAAGTTTAGAGATCAAGATCAAAGGATTTGGTTGGACAAAACTCTGGAAAATCAAAACCCTAATTTGCTCCTAAATGAGCACTGCAGAAATTCATCTCCAAATCCAGATCCGACATCTTGAACTGGTAAGATCTAAATATTTTGTATTTCCATTTGAGATTCTCAGTTAAGATGTCTCATCATACCAAGATTGATGAAAATCTTGAGGGAGTTGATAACTTCTGAGCCTGGAAGTATAGGGTCTCCCTAGTCCTGGAAGAAAATGAGTTGGACTCCTATATCAGTGAGGAGGTTCCAGTTCCAAAGGGAGATGAGGCTAAGGCCTTACACAAGAAGAAGTTGGTTATGGCAAAGAGGATTATTGTTGATTCAATCAAGGATCACCTCATACCATAGGTGTCCCCCCTAAAGACACCTAAAGCTATGTTTGATTCCCTAACCAAATTGTTTGAAGGGAAGAACATAAACCAGAAGATGACTCTGAGAAACCAACTAAAGAATGTAAAGATCTAGAATGAAGAAACCTTCCAGTATTACTTTACAAGGGTCTCTCAGATCAAGGAACAGCTGGAAGCAGTAGATGAATAAGTGGAAAATGCAGAGATTGTAATGACCACCTTGAATGGTCTCCCTAGATCATGGGACTCCTTTATTCAAGGAATCTGTGCCAGAAAGAAGTTAGTTAAGTTCAGCAGACTATGGGAAGAATGCTCTCAAGAAGAAGCTCGGATAGCAGCTCGAGAAGAGAAGATGGGAATTGAAGATCAAGCTCTCACAGTTCACTCCAAGAAAAGCAGAAGAAACTCTCATCACTCCAGAGGCAAGACCTTTCACCATGAAGATAACATTAGAAAGGACTTATCTAAATTAAGATGCTATACATGTGATGAAAGAGGAAACTTTGCCAAAGATTATCCTAGAAAAAAGATTAACTCCCATAAGAAGAAGGGAAACAAGAAAAGACATCATGCTCATGCTGTAGAGGATGATGAACCTTCCACAAAAAAGAACCAGATATGAAAGTGAAGATTCTTCAAGTGATGAAGAATATGTTTTGATTTCTTCTCTCACGGGAAACATTACTCACGGAAGCAATGATTGGGTTATAGACAGTGGAGCTTCCAAGCATATGACAGGATTCAAGGAACCCTTTGTGAAACTATCAGAACATGAATCACCTCACAAGTTCAAGCTTGGAGATGACTATCAGTATCCAATAAAAGGTAGCGGGGAATCCTCCTATAAGCTAGACTCTGGAAAGTCTATGAAAATGAAGGAAGTATTATTTGTACCAGGACTAAAGAAGAACCTCTGCTCCATATCTGCATTAGATGCAAAAGGAATGAGGATTGCATTTATAGATGGCCAAGTCATCATGTGTCCAAAGAGAAAGACTATTAATGATGCAGTAGTGATTGGGGAACAAGGAGGACTATACAAATTGAAGGGCCATCCAGAACAAGCCTTGGTCCATGACATAGTAGAGCCAAATGAACTTTGGAATAGAAGGCTTGCACATGTGCATTACAGAGCACTACCACTTGCAAGCAAAGCTGTTGAAGGTCTTCCAGAAATTCAAGCAAAACATGACGGAGTCTGCAAAGGATGTGCAAAAGGAAAGAACACAAAGAAGACATTTACAAGTAGCGAGAGCAAAGCAAAACGAATCTTGGAAATCATCCACTCCAATGTATGCGGTCCAATGTCATCAAATTCACTAAGCAGTTATGTATACTATATTTCTTTTATTGATGAATTTTCTAGGAAGATATGGATTTACTTCATGAAGAACAAAGATCAAGTACTCAGCAAGTTCAAGGAATTCAAAGCCTTGATCGAGAACCACACTGAAAAGAAGATCAAGATTTTTCGATCAGATAATGGCGGAGAATTCACATCAAATGAATTCAAAGAGTTATGCAAAGACTCAGGGATTAAGAGAGATTTGTCCACTCCATATAATCCACAACCGAATGGGATTGCAGAAAGGAAGAATAGAACTATCATGGAAGTTGCAAGAGCAATGCTTCATGATCAAGATATTCCTATGCATCTATGGGCAGAGGCTGCTAGAACAGTGGTGTATGTACAGAAACGTACTCCACATAGAGTACTCGAGAACAAGACACCTGAATAAGTCTTTTCTGGAAAGAAACCAGAAGTCAACCATCTCAAAATATTCGGCTGTCCAGTTTACATACACATTCCAAAAGAGAAGAGAACTAAATTATATCCTTCAGGAAAGAAGGGTATATTTGTGGGATACTCTGAAACCTCGAAGGCTTACAGAATATACTTCCTAGGATTCAAGAATATCGACATCAACAGGGATGTGACATTTGATGAAGACTCAGCTTACAACAAATCCAGAAAGAGACCTATTGAAGAACCTAAAGAAGCACCCAGAATTCATGATACAACCATGGATGAAGAAACTCAAGAAGAAGATTGAGAATTTGAAGAACCACAAGAACCTGTAGATCCAGCTCAGGAGAAGAATCCTCATAAGAGGAAACCTGCTTGGGTACGAAGGTGCAGAAAGATATGGGGCTCCAAAAGAGAATCACAGAGAAAGAAAGAGGACCAGGTCCTGCTCTGGATATGTAGCTTTATTATGTGATTTCATCGATAAAGAACCTTCCAATTATGAAGAAGCGGTAGAATGGAAGGATGCCATGATCGAAGAGTATCAATCGATCATGAAGAATGATGTTTGGGATGTTGTCCCAAGACTAGAAGGGAAGTTTGTCGCAAATTTCAAATGGATCTACAAGATCAAGCATGCTGCAGATGGTAGCATAGAAAAATATAAAGCAAGATTTGTTGCTTGTGGTTTCTCCTAGAAAGAAGGAATAGACTATGAAGAAACTTTTGCACCTGTAGCCAGATACACTTCCATCAGATCAGTACTTGCCCTAGCTGTAGTGATGAAATGGAAGATACACTAGATGGATGTCAATACTGCTTTCTTGAATGGTGTAGTGGAAGAGGAAGTATATGTGGAACAACCACTCAGTTTTGAGACACATGACAGGGAGTCTCATGTTTGTAGCTTGAAGAAATCCCTGTACGGTTTGAAACATGCACCCAGGACATGGTATGGCAGAATTGACAGCTTTCTATCCATTTTAGGCTTTACCAAGAGTAAAGCAGATTCCAACCTTTACTACAAGGTTGAAGATGGAAACCCAATGATGCTCCTACTGTATGTAGATGATCTGTTTGTAACAGGTATGGATGGGTTGATTGCTGATATGAAGAGGAAGCTTGCTGCCAAGTTTGAAATGAAGGACTTGGGTATGATGCATTGTTTTCTAGGCATGGAGGTGTGGCAGAATACAGACAAAATTTCCCTGGGAAAAGGGAAATATACAGTAGAGATCTTGAAGAGGTTCAGGATGATGGACTGCAAGGCCATGACGACACCTATGGCATCGAACCTGAAGCTATTGAGTGATGCTTCATCAGAAGCGGTTGATGCTACAATGTATCGTTAGATGATTAGGTCCTTGATGTATCTGATGAACACGAGACTGGATATTTGCTTTGCTATGAACACCTTGAGCCAGTTCTTGACAGATCCGAGACATGTTCACTTGATTGCTGCAAAGCATATTCTGAGGTACCTGAGGGGTACAGTTGATTATGAGCTCAAGTATAAGGTGAATTAGAAGATTAACCTGGAGAGTTATGTTGATTCATATTGGGCAGGAAGTGCCATCGATAGGAAGAGCACTTTAGGGTGTTGCTTTAGTATGGGATCAGGTGTGCTCTCTTGGTTTAGCAAGAATCAATCCTGTGTGGCACTGAGTACAGCTGAAGCAGAGTATGTCGCATCTTGTTCAGCTAGTTGTGAGGCAATATGGCTAAGGAAGCTACTATCTGATTTATTTGATCTCTAGTTAGATGCTACTTGTATATATTGCAACAACCAGAGTTGTGTGAAGTTGTCAGAGAACCTGGTGTTCCATGACAAGTCAAAGCATATCGAGATCAAGTATCACTATATCAAGGATATGGTGCAGAGGGGAGCAGTGAAGCTCCAGTATGTTGCGATGGATGAACAGATAGCTGATGTGTTGATGAAGCCATTGGCCAGAGTGCAGTTTGAGTACTTCAGGAAGAAGCTTGGTGTTCTCTAGATCGAGGTTCCTTCCAAGGGGAAGTGATGAGTCCGTGAGCCATTCTAACATGATGAGAGGATTGATTCCTTCCATGGTCAGATGTAAGGGCTGATCCATTCTGTCATGGTGAGAGGATTGGTTCCTTCCATGTCAGACATGAGTGCTGAGCCATTCTGATATGACTGTAGGAGTGGTTCCTACATGATCAGATATAAGGGCTTGTTGTGCCCCTACCCAACAGCCTTTAAAAAACATTATTTCATCAAATAAAATTGTATTTTATTTTTGATGAAATGTTTGAATTTCATATGGCAAAACTAGAGAATTAACAGCTATTGAAATGGTAACATTCCAGAAGCTATTGAAACATGAAATTCAATGTTTTTAAAGAAACCGTTGCGGACTATGGATTAGTTGACAAAATCACTATTTTGAAATTATTATTTTGAGTGGATAAGTGTTAATAATTGGTCATAACCTAGTAGTGATTTCTTATCCAATCATTTATCATTCGATTATGTGGTTTTGTTTTGAAATTGGAAGGCTGATTATGGTATCAATGACACCTTATAAATGGGTAATTTTGATTCAATTATTCAACTTGGCAATTCTAATTCATTT
>LPNX010204274.1:101554-177110 GCA_001517045.1 Pseudotsuga menziesii | reverse complement strand
TACACTTCTTTCTTTTATTAGGTTTTTTGTTTTTCATGTGCAGATGCTAAGGAGATTGTTTTGATTCTGGAAATTGCCAGGAGACGAATTTTATTCTCTATCAGTTATTAAAAACGCGTTTTCAAATAAAAGACGTTTTTCCAGGCCACGTTGTGAACAAATGGAGACAAATCTGAAAAATCCGCGACATGGGTTTTTATCAAAACGGACCCATTTAGTTGTACTCATGAGTATTTTTCCAAACAGTGATATATTCTAGGAGATTTCGGGGGTTTTCTGGACGCTATTTTTGCAGTTGCGGCCGGCAAAATTTCGCCTGTGTAAAACCTAATTTGGATTCCGTTTTTGGTTATTTAAGCAGACTGGAATTTGCTGGAAAATGAGGTGGACGTGGGGGCTGCCGAAGTTGAAGAGATTTCTCTCTTGTAAGCTCAAAAAACACTGCTGCCTGAGGTCGATAGTTGATGGAGAGGAGACAACAAGACTGTGGTTTGATTTATCTGCGATTTTAGACAGCTATTTGTCTTCAGCTACGATATGTTAAACTGGTGATATTTTTAATATATGTTTATAGTTTGTATACTTGGCATATAGTTTTGATATCTGTCAGTCTTTTCATTTCTTTTCTACTTTATCTATGTTTGTTATAATTCTCTAAAGAATTTTGCAAATATACATGTCTTGTATGATTATCGATTTTTAATGTTTTTGATCTTGCTGATCTGTCATGTTGTTTAATTAATGATTGATATCATTGTTTATATAATATGTAATGATTACTGTATAGTTTTGTTAATATTTAAATTTCTTTAAATATTATCAAGTGTATTCATGCAGTATTCCTATCAGCATAATTCGATTCCAGGTTTAATATTCTTTTCACTTTTGATGAGGATAAGATCGATGATAGATTAATATGCTGTTTCTTTAAACTATTTTATGGAAAACAGCAAGTGAATCACATTCAGGATTAAACTTACAGCAAAATAACACAATTTCTTTTCTTTTCATTATGTTATTAACAATTCATTAAATCAGAATTTAATATTTATACTGCTGTGAGGTTAGTCTTTGATTTTTGTAATTAATGTATATTTGTTAATAATACAATTTTGTAATTATTTTAACATGTTAATATTTGATTAATTTTGTGATTATTATATTATAAGTTAAGATTAATTGCATAGATTTAGTTCATAGACTAATTTAATTATATTAATAATTCATTAGTAATTAGATTAACTAGTTTAATTTTGTACATATGTTAACAAGTTTGTTGTGTATATTTGTAGGTATTTGATAGATTTAACAATAGCTTTGTTTTAGTTTTAGTCTTTCAGGCTAACAGAGCCTTTAAACCTTTCGGAAACAACCATCCCAAACAGCTTGGAACCTGCTCTAAGGATCTCGGTCTGGGTTGTCTTCCCCGTTACGTGCATATTCACATATGCGCGTCAACAGGGCTATTTCCATTCTTGGAATGGAGGTGCCTGGTTAGTTACCAGGAGTTAGTTACCAGGAATAGTTGGTCTAGGACTGAGGGCCATTCTGATATGACTGTGGGATGTGTTCCCACATGATCAGATATGAGTGCATGGCCATTCTGATGTGATTGAGGGATGTGTTCCCACTTGATAAGATATAAGGGCTGATGCCATTCTCTTGGAGAGTGGAGGCACCTGGTCAGTTACCAGGAACCCTCAACCTAGGGTTGAGAGCCTTTCTAACATGGTTGTAGGAGGTGTTCCCGCATGGTTGGATGTAAGTGCAGAGCCCTTCCAGCATGGTTGTAGGATGTGTTCACGCCATTAGAGGAAATTTGGGGTCTAAAATGGGCCTTATAAGAAAATGTGCCAAAATAAGTTCTTATGAGTTGGAATTCAAGAACCAATAGAATTTCGATAAAATGAGTCAACCATAATGGTTGAATTGACATATTTGTCATAAAAAAAACTACTTTTTTTGTTCGTATTTTCGACAAATCTCCATGTGTTTCTACTCAAATTTCGATCGAGAGAGCTCGTTGGATGTGGAATTTGATTCTGGATCCAACGAGTACCCACACTGCATACTTATGATGGACCCCGCTACCCCAAAAATAAGAAATACCTGAAAACACATGATGATGATGTCATCATCACATGTTTTCAGGTATTTCTTTTTTAGGGGTAGCAGGGTCCATCAGAAGTATGCAGTGTGGGTACTCGTTGGATGTAGAATCAAATTCCGCATCCAACAAGCTCTCCTGATTGAAATTTGAGTAAAAACACAGGGAGAGATGTCGAAAATACGAACACAAAAAGTAGTTTTTTTCTTTCTTCCTCCAAAATTAATAAATATTATTTTATTATTTTAACTATTATTTTATTATTTTATTATTTTCCTAAGGAGGCCCATTTTAGACCCCAAAATTCCTATAATGATGGTTGGATGTAAGTGCAAATCCTTTCCAGCATGGTTGCAAGATGTGTTCCAGCATGGTTGGATGTAAGTGTAGAGCCCTTCCAGCATGGTTGCAGGATGTGTTCCTGCATGGTTGGATGTAAGTGTAGATCCCTTCTAGCAAGGTTGCAAGATGTGTTCCCGCATGGCTAGATGTAAGTGTAGAGCCTTTTTAGCATGGTTGTAGGATGTGTTCCCGCATGGCTAAATATAAGTGCTGAGCCTTTTCGATAGGGTTGTGGGATGTGTTCCCACATGATTGGATGTGAGTGCTGGGCCTTTCTGATGTGATTATAGGATTGGTTCCTACATGATCAGATGTGAGTGCTAGGAATTCCTTTCTGACATGGTTTTGGATGTGTTCCTCTCATGGTCAGATATAAGTGCTGGGCGGGCCATTCTGACTTGGTGTCAGATATAAGAACTGAAGAAGACCTACATGGAGGCTAGGCCTACAACCAACATGAAAAAGGGCTAGCTCTATAGAACTTACTATGATGAGAAGAATCATGAGATAACACTCGTGATGATGATCCAGATCAAGTGATGATCCAGATCCAGAGATGATGCTCCAGTGATGATCCAGATCGAGTGATGATCCAGATCCAGTGATGATGATCCAGATCGAGTGATGATCCAAATCCAGTGATGATGATCCAGATCAAGTGATGATGATCCAAATCGAATGATGATGTAGATCCAAAGATGAAGATGACGAGGACTCGATGATGATCCAGATGATACAGAGAAGAAGACTTGTGTTGTTAAATTGTGTTGAGAAAATACCTTCCTAGTTAAGAGGGAGTGTTGATGTAATTATAACTTCAGAATGTATTCACTTGTATATCTTATGTATTGTACCTCAATGTTTATTCTGGGATGTGTCTGTAATGTACTTGAGTCATGTCATGCCTCGATGTTCCTATCGGGAGGTTCTATAATGTAAACAAGTCATATCAATTCATTGTGGGTAACCCTCCTATTGGTCAAGGGTTAAAGTCCCCACAATTCCGGGGCACTAGGGTTATTAGACTCTCCTAGAGAAGTTGGCCCTAGTAGGGTTTTGTCAAGTCGAGAATTAGTATAAATAGAGAGTGAGGCTCTCTATTTATCACACACTCACTTACACTCAATTGTAGCGCATAGCTGAGGAATAAGAAGACACTGGGGCTAGGAAGAAAGAGGTTACTTCTATCGGGAGATCATCTTACTATTTTGGGGTTTTACTTTTGGTGTTGATTCTATCTCTAAGGAAGTTGCGGGGTTTTCTCCATTTATGGTTTCCCCGAGGAAAAACACTGTGTTCATTGTCTCTTGTGTTTGATTGTTGTGCTTGTTATTCTCTCAGTTAAAGATCCTAATATAATGCTAGCTTAATGTTAAAAATCTAGCACAAGGTTCCAATAAAGCGATCCAACAAATTATCTTCTGAAATATTCTTCAATCTGAGATTTAGCTTCTAGAAGTGCTTGATGTGCTCTGTAACTAGGCCTTTTTTATTAAGATTTACCAACTGGATAAAGAAGGTGTTGCTATTTATATCCCCATAATGTGCAATGAATGCTTCTATGAATATAGGCCAAGATATAATAGAGTCCTTTTTGCGGTCACAAATCCATTGATACCATACAAATGAGGCTCTAAATATAAGGATGCAATAGTTACCTTTTGCAAAGTTGGCTCCTGGTGTAGATCAAAGAATTGCTCCATCTAGAATATCCAAGTTGATGGATCATTGCCATCAAAATTTCTCATATCAATGTTTGGATTAGATTATTTCCTTGGACTTGAGTTGAAACCATGATGATGTAGTGAATCATCGCATTTTTGGGTCTCAAAATTCTTGTTCTCCAACTGTTTTTCAATTTCTACAATACATGACTGGAATAAGTCCCCTTTTCCTCCTTATTCTCTTATTGATTAGGTGAATAATGAATAAATATATGTTTTATAAGTTCCTTCAATTCTTTAATATCTTGTTTATTGGCCATCCCCTTGATATCTTCTTTAGTAGCCATCCCTTTAATCATATTTTCCATCTTGGACACCCTAAAAGATATGTCTTCACTTTCATCGTAGGCCAGGGATGAATCCTATGGTGGTTTGAGTGGAGTGTGATTTTTTCACTTCCTTTTGGTTGAATTTTGAACAATATAAATATATATATATCACACCCTAGATTTCACCACAAATAGATCATTCTACCCAAAGTTATTCAAATTCAAAATGGCTTACCTTTTTCAAACCCTGATTGGAAGACTATTTTATGGCATACTTTTAACTGATTTCAATTTGAAATTCGAGTTCCTCTATGTCTAAAAATTCATCATGATATATCCATGTGTGTCATATTTCCAATTCCAGAGGTCTGTCCTAGTTTGGATGTGCCAATAAAAATCTATTTCCATTATCCCAACACTACTTATTTTTGGGATATCCAGAAGAGCGAACTTGTATGGTATGTCACATGTTCAATATTATGTGTATGTGGTTGAAAACCATACCACAGATACCCTAGTATGTATTATTTCTGATGCAAGAAGTCTCATTCAATTTGGATCTTAGATTCCTTAAATATGACATTTTTCCCCGTAACACATGTTTTAGAATAGGTTTTGGACTAGTAAAAACCCTATATTCCTTTGTGAATCTCTTTGAAAATGTAATGGATCAGCATCTATATTTCGTACTGGAGATATCTAGACCTATTTTAGTGGTGGGTTTTTAACCTAAATATTTGAATCCTTGTATAGAAAAAGTTGTAGCAAAAAATCCAAGATGACTCCTTTTGCAAAAGCTAGTCCCGAGGAAAGAGCTCTAATACCAAATTTTATGCAACCAGGTCTTGAAATAGCATAAAAATAACCGAAATAGACCAGAAGAAATTATTCCATGCATTAATAATGAATAAAATATATGAATGTCAATCATCTTAGAGGGATGAACCTCCTTACACTATGTACTGAGTACACAAGACAATACAAGATACAATCATGACTAACATGAAAATAATCCTTCCTATATATAGGAGACATAAGTGTACAGTAAAAACGAGTAGACCCACTAATAGACCCAATACGACATCAATAATATGTAATATACCACAATATAGGGGATATAGTACTACACTATAGGGGAAATGTGCCCAACATTTAGGGATTAACAAATGGTCAACTTCACTTCTACTAAAACCTTGGCTATTCATGAAGGTGTCAAACTTTATGTACCACATCCTTGGTGTCTGTTTCAATCCATATAGATATTTCTTGAGTCTGCAAACCAAGTTCTCTTTTCCTCTTTCTTTATATCCCTCGGGTTGATCAATAGAAATTTCTTCATCAAGATCAACATGTAGGAAAGCATATTTGACATCCATTTGTTCCATCATTTTCTTCTACAAGTGCAAGTAACACTCTTACAATAGTAATATTCACAAATGGAGAGAATATTTCATTAAAATATATTCCTAACATATGCACATATTCTTTTGTTACCAAGAGAAACTTATAACTTTTCAACAACCCCTGATTGTTCTTCTTTACTTTATACACCCACTTGTTTCCAACACCCTTTCTTCATGGTGTGATATCTAGAAGTTCCCATGTTTCACTCTTGTGTAATGCTCTCATTTCTTCATCCAAGCCTTTGCTCCATTTATCTGCCTTCTCATATTCTCTAGCTTCGTGAATCTGCCAGGTTCACCATCATAAATTAACAAAGAAAAAGAAGACTAAAAATCAACATAATACCTTTTTGGACATCTCTTGGGATGTGTAGATCTTTTGAGTTGTGGATTCTAAGCTTCTTGTTCTCCATGTCAATTAGAAGCTTCATTTTCATCTTCACTCGTTTCTACTTCAAGTAGTACAATATCATGTGTCTATTGTATCTCCTTCCTTTGCATAGATTTTTCATTAAAAATAACATCATGAATAACACTTACCTTACGGTCAATATGATCCACAATCTATACCCCTTTACTATATTATCATAATTGAGAAAAACAAATTTCCCTAGATTTGGGTCAATCTTGGACATATTTTCTGTAGGTACATGTGAAAATGCATCACATCCAAAAATATGCAAATGGAAATAATCAATTATATTAGCACACCAAATCTCCTCTAGAATCTTTTCATCCAATGTATTTTTATGTGATTTGTTAATTAAATATGCAACTATATTAATAGCTTCTTCATAGAATCCATTATTCAACCCATATGTGTTGAACATGCTTCTTGCACATTCCATGATAGGGTGATTCATTGGCTCAACCACACCATTTTGTTGTGGTGTATATAAGCAGTATTATGGTGCTTAATTCCTTTCAACATACAAAATTTATCAAATTCCTTGGAGCAATATTCTCCTCTGTTATCATATTTGAGACATAAATAGACTTGCCCAAAATTTTCTCTGCTTGTGTCATGAACTCTTTAAACTTCTTGAAGGTTGTTATGGAAAAATATTCATATGGCTTGGGGTAGACCACAATAGACAGAGTGACACTAGAAATCAAATCTAATATCAAGTATTCTATATAAATGTAAAATGCTACAACAAAAGGGGATTGTACCTCAACTAGACATCCGATGAAGACCACCGTTGATATTTTGTTCCAATGCTCTTCACCTACAACTTGTCCTCGACAACAAAATACATCCAATCATATAATATATATAAAATGTTAGCACCTACTCTAGCATAATCCATTCACATGATAAGAAAATATACCCATGAAAATTAAAATAAACAATTGCACATGTATTGGATGAGAAAATAGTATTTCTATTGATATAAAGAAAGTACATAGTGACAACCTCTGTCGACAACTCATCAAAACCAATAAAATAAATTCCTCCACCTCGTCCTCCACTGCTCCAATCCTCCATGCAATGGAAATATCACAAAGATAAGGAAGAGATTGGAAAATTAACATAAAAAGGACCAATATAATAAGGACCAATGTATGCAAACTCAAGGAAATGGAAATGGTACAAAAGTTTTCTATATTGTACTTTCTCTCCAAGTTTCTCCTCCTCAATGCTTCATAATGGCTAAATATATATCCCTCGAATGGGAGATGAGCGTTGAAACGAAGCTTTTTATAGCATATGGAAGCACAGGGATCATAACCACCATGACTTGGAATGGAAAGCATGAAATGATTTTAAATTTGAGCACAAAACCCAATGTACATGGGCTATAATGGAGTAGGGTGTGTATACGTGGGTTGTACAACTATTAACAAAAGTATGATTTTTAGGGTTTCAATTGAGTATTAGGGATATGCTGAGAAAGGGGGATATAATGAGTCTACAGAGGGAGAAGGTAGTACATCAAGGCATGTTGCATAAGGTGTGACAAATCATGCTATAACAAATGCATCTAACTTATTTTTCAAAAAATACACCCACATTGTTCTAGAATAATCATTTATAAAAGTCATAAAATATATATCACCATTTATGAACATAGTGGGAACTAGTCCAAATATACCAGAATGAATAAGTTGCAAAAGATTACTTTTACCAGATATTTCATTAAACCAAAATCTCTTATGTTTACAAAAATTACAATGCTTACACAAGTCTAAATCACAAGACTTAATCCCAGGAAGCATACATCATTCATGCATAATTTTCAAACCTTTTTTACTTATATGTCCAAGTCATTGATGCCATGACATCATTGCATCCATAGCATTCCCTGAGTTTGTTGTTGTTGCATGATTTGTCACTATATCACTACATAAATTATACAATGTCCCATAAGATTCTCCTTTATCTACCACAAGGGATCCTTTGGTAATTTTACATAAATTGCAACCAAAGGTAGTAGAATACCCAAACATAGCCATCATATTTATTGAGAGAAAATTATTTTGTATATTTGGTATATGTTGTACATCACACGTCTTCCTTTCTTTATTATCATTCAGATTGATCTTAATGTCACATCTTTTCAAAATTTATAAAGGATGATCATCACCCAAGTAAAACATTCTAGCACTATAGAACTAGTATTTGACAAACCACTCTCTATGTGGGGATATGTGGAAAGATGCACCTAAGTCCGAAACCCAAGCATATATATATATATTGTTACTAAGACAGAAAGCCTCACATGTCATTTTTTCTAAATTTGTTGTACTAGCTTCAATTGATAGTTGATCTTTCTTTTTATCCTTCTTTTCCTTCTTCAAATACCAACCATCCTTCCTCAAGTTCCCTAGTTTCCCACATTTTAATCATCTCCATTTTTTATGCCCTGAGGATTTGGATTGTGATCTCCCTTGTTGACCCCTTTTTCTAGATTTCCCTCTCAAAGATTTCATTGGTAGAGGGATATAGAGACGATTTTTACCTCAAATATTCTCCTAGTAAAGCAACTACCGGATCATCAAATTTAAGAGTTCCTATTGATGATTTGGTGATGGTCACCACCATATGATCGTAAGTACCTAGGAGGGAACATAGTAAAATTATTGATATGTCCTCATCCTCCACCTTTACACCGATAGACCGCAGTTTGTTGATTAGGATATTAAACTTGTTTATATGATCTACCACAGTTGAACCCTACCACATTTGAACCCTCCTTCATCCTCAAATAAAAATGTTGTTTTTTCAAGAAAACATTTTTTTGTTGATTTATCCTCATACAACTTCCTGTGTTTCTCCCAAAGGGATTCTATGGTATTTTCTTTAGCACCACTAAACAAGAAAATGTCTTCTAGGAAAAGGTGAATTGTAGAAACCCCCTTTTGTCTAGATTTATCCAATCCTTATCTATAATGTTGTTCATTTTTTTCATAACCCCTTTCAAGGCTAGGGATTGCTCATTCTAAACAAACAAATCCTACACCTTCATCTTCCATAAGGTGAAATTTTTTCCATTAAATTTCTCAATATCAAACTTGGTTAAACCTCATGTGATTGTTGTAGCTCCCACTCATAGAAAACCCTATGCTTGCAAGTTTTCAAGATGTGATACTAGACGTTAGAAAAAATAGAAAAAAACAACAATAACAATAGAGCACAATATTTATGTGGAAACCCTATAATACAAAGGTAAAACCATGGGGCAATGGCAGATTCAATGTTTTATTATTGCTCAATAGAAAAATTGTAATGCTTTCTTCTAACTCTCTTATATTACAATGTTGAGGGGTCACTCTACTTTTATATAATACATATGAGGGTTCTAGAACAAACTCAAATACACTAGAAGGTTCTAGAAATTTTTGGAAAAAGGGATCCACCATCACACCCCCCCTTTGATCCCTCTCCCCCATATTTACAACACATACAAGTAGTGCATGGGCTTAGTCAAGATATCCACAAGAAGAATATCAAGGATTTGGATATTGGATTCATCTCCTAACATCAATAATATGATAAATGTGCCCCATTTGTGTGAGTTTAATTTAATGTTATATTAATGACACCATTAAAAAACTATGCATAGATGATCCAAATATTTAGTCTTTTTTTGAGAGTGTGTGGCTAAATAATCTAGATAAACCTGAACAATGATCCTAATATCGTGAAAACCATAGGGCATGGCCCGCTAAAATATGGCTTTGGCATTTTTAAGAACAAATTGCATTTTTAATAATAGAATGTGCCCTAAGGATATATAAATTTTGTTTGTGTTAGTCTTTAGGTCGAATCTAAATCTAGTTATATCCATAAAACCCATCCATAAATGAAAATATACTTTTCTTGGTGCATTCATCAATAATATGATAAATTAATGGGATCAAATACTTGTCTTTTGTACACAATTTATTCAAACCCCTAAACTCAATATAGACTCGAATCATACCCTATTTCTTATTTACCAAAAGAAGGTTGGATACCCATTCCATCAAGGGGATAAGGTATATGAAGATGATGCAGAGTAACTTCTATATCTCTATCTTAGTCACAACTTCTTTCTATTTGTTCACCACCCTAATCTTTTTCCAAACTAGTTTGATTTTATCATGTCTTTTAATATCATGCTCGGTTTTTTGAGGATCGACATTAGAAAATAACAACTTTTTTCTTCGAGTTCACCACCCTAATATTTTGCCAAACTAGTTTGATATTATCATATCTTTTAATATCATGTTCAATGTTTTAAGGACCTATATTGGGTATTTCTTCATAAGACCAAGTAAAAAGATGATGAAATTATTTAAAAAGGGTAGCGTACTCCTCAATTTCTTGAGGAGAACAATCAACACCAATCATGATGTTCTCAACTATGTTAGGTTTGACATAGATATTGATAAGTATTATTTTTAAAATGTTGTCCAAATTACCTTATGAAAACATGTCATGTGTAAGAATGGGGCATTGGAACCAATCAATATCTCTTGGATGAGCAAGGATTTCAAGGCCAACCTTCATCTTCTCAAGCTAAGGTAAAAAGGATGTGTGATGATGCACATCTTCCCAAGGTAATTCAAGATGTGATAATGCTTCCATTATGGCTTCATATGAAAGAAAAACCATGTCTAAGGAGTCATTGGAAGGAGAAGAATTGACCACCCACATAGATGAGGTCTATCAATAATACTCATGTAAGTGAATATTTTAATTGACATCTATAGAATCCATCTATATGGATTTATAAGACAATTGGATCATAGGTGAAGGCGTACTTGATCCCATAGAACTGATATCATACATGCTAGTTAGTACCCCATTGATCCTCGTCCATGGTCATCATGGCAACATAACATATGGTGAAGATGGGGGAAAGTGTCGAAGTAGAAAACCAGTTGGGGTAGAGTAAAACTACCCATAAAATATTAATCTTTGAACATCCTTACATCAATGTTAGCAAAGGTTTCTTTAGAACCACCAATAAATGAAATAGTTGGTTCCAATTTGGTTCTTAAATCATTGTGCAGTGATCTAACTAGTTGATGGAAATGTTTTTTTCCTTCACAAGGAAAATGAATAACCCTAAAAAAAGATGTGTAATTGTTGAAGCCCGGGATATCCTAGAAGTGTCCCAAACGTCAATGTAAGGGAGATAGCCCAGCCAGAGGCTTCGAATAATCATACGCAAGGATTAACCTATCCTCAAGTTGTTTGGTATAGCTAACTCGACATGTTTTATGGCTATGTTAGACGCTAAGTAATGGTTGCTCCTCAAAGAGGAAACTCTGAATCATGAATGAGACTAAATCCTAAATGCAAACCTAAACTTATTATGTAATTTATCAAATTTGATTGTGATAACTAGTTTATGTCAATTTATCAATCTATGAGAAATGATAAAAATAATAATCTAATAGAACTAATAGAATGAAAACAAAAATGTTTTTTTCATAAATTGATCATTGTAAAGGGAAAATTATTAGTTTTAATTAATATCCAATTGATCATCAAGATGAAAAATCAGATTCATATCAATTGGCATGTTAGAAAAACATTAGAGGTTATGCAACGAACACAAATCAAGATAGATCAAGAATTCTGCTCATCACAAATTGAAAATGATTCGTGTTGCAATTGAAAAATTAACTTTTGAGGTCTAAACATAGGCAACAAAATGTGAATATAAGATGACAATCAGCATATTCTGAAAAATGAATTGCAGAAAACAAACCAAATTCAATTTATTAAATAGGTTGATGAAAAACCTTACAGAAGATCTCTAGATCTAATGAATTAGCTTGTTGAGAAACCACAGTGTCATTCATTGATATGAATAACAAATTGCATGCATAAAAATGCATAACAATTCAATATTACAGAGAAAGAAATAAATTTATCTTTCATGAGATACCCCCACTATCCAGAGCATAGAAGGTAGGTATTTATACAAAATAAATGATGAGAGAACATAGATAAATTTCCCCAATTGCTAAACTAACAAGCTAACTTGTTCCATTTAGCCAATCCGTCCATGAGAGAAATCTAAGGAATTCCATTTTGAAAAAATAGTTGGATCTCTCAAATAAGATATTTTATGGGGATTCCAGTTGTGATCTAGCTAATTGGGCTCATTCTGCTCATTCTGCACAAAACCCATGTCTCATATTTTCCAAATTCTTCTTCATCCTTCCAAAAATGGCGTCAAAGATCACTGCTTTCCACTTGGCACGTTTTGACTGCTCCAAATTTGGAATGTAAATCCTTCAATTTGACTCCTCCAAATCCAAATACACACTTGTACAATTCAAAAGAGAAATTAAAACATCATTACAAAGCTAATGTAAACAATCCAAATTAATAAAAATCCATTTGCAAACCAAAATATAATGAGACTAGATAAATCTGATCCAAATTTGAAATTGACTGTTAAGGTACATTTTCAGGGTGGTTAATCTATTCAATTGGAAAAAATAATATTCCCAAACCATTCCTAGTCTTCTAAGATTTCCAACGAGATATCTCGGGCTTGATTTAGACTTATAAATCTCAAGATATTGCTCCCAGAGGTTAAGACTCAGCAGTCGTTGATTTCATTTTTGGGTGAATTGTGGCCATTGATATAACTATTAAATCCATTATCCCATACTAATTATAAGACCTGAAATTACCAAAAATTACGAAGTCGAAATTAAATTAAAATATAGCATAAGAGAAACTTAGGGTCCAAAAAAATCAGGTTGTGGAATGCAGAAATGAAAAATGAAAATTTGAAAAATTGACTTCTACAATCTGCAATCCGCATGCAGAAATATTTTTTTGAAAATATTGATTTTGGTTCCCGCAATCCACAATCCACATTCTCAGTTTGCAGAGTTGCGGAAGTGAAAAATTCAACTTAAAATAGTTTATTGTTTTTGCAATCCACATTGCGGGTTGCAGAATTGTGGAAGTGTGACTTTTGATTTGTTTATTTTGGTTTCCGATTTTTGCAATCCACATTTCAGGTTGCAGACATGCGGAACCGAAAATTCAATTTTTATTGAACAAATGCTTTCCAACATCCGCAATCAGCATTGCGGGTTGTGGAAAGGAGAAATTCGAAACTTCAAAATTTAAGACATCCGCAATCCGTATTGCGAGTTGCAAATTGCATAAACAACATGTTTCAAAGAAAAATTATGTTTTCCGCAATTCACGAAACACATAAAAACAAGTTTTTTTAACAAATTTTATTGAATCCAAAGCATGGAAAGACACAGGGATAAAGACAATAATCATGACACCCCACAAACAAGATAGTAAAATTCGAGATTCCATTCATAATAAGTAAGTGGGGTTCCCATTTTATCAATTAAAATGGGATATGTTGTGCCTACAATAGTATATACTTAAACACTAAAAATATCTCTTATATGAAAGATAGTCAAAATAAAGAGTTATGTTCACTTTCCTCTTCAAGTGGGAAACCCACAATAGAAAAAATCCAAATGCAATAATCATGCTTGATAAATATTGCATAGCTTACTACTCTCTATATAGTGCTTCAATAGCCAAAACCCTAACTACTTGTGGCCTTGCTACCTAAGAGCCTTTATTCAATAAAGAAGTCAATTTTACATTAAATCACTACATACTAACTATCTAATGGGCCTTATGGCCTTGTACATTAATAAACTAGGGGGGGTAGTATGGGAGCCTAACGTTCCCTCCCCTTCAAAAGCAACATTGTCCTCAAGGATGGAGATGAGGAAATTGTTGCAAAACGAATGTCAGTTCCCAATTAGTATCTTCTAGTGAGGTATTATTCCACTAGTTCGTAACCTTAGAGATAGTCTATTAATGTATATGATGCTCCCTAGTGTCCAAAATTGCTTCTTCTTGGAGCTAAATGGAGTCTTCTCCATCTAGTTCTTGTTGGTTTTATCTTATTACTAAGAGGGGGGCTGAATCAGTAATTGCACAGATATGTATATTATTTCATTTAAACATTTTTTCACCAATTAAAACTTTTCAACATCAACAATAAAAATACAACAACACACAAATTTTTAAGAATATTTGTATATCTATAAATATATATAATTGACTACATCAGTAGAAGAATGCAATATCCAAACATGAGCACCCACTCATTTCATGTGTTGACATGATCCTCAAGTACAACCTCCAGGTTTCTAGCACCGACCTGCAACAACTTCAATCTACTTGAGCACTGATCCACGAACTTCAAGCACTGACCTGAGCATATATCTCTCTGATTGCGCAAACTGCAATTTGTGGAAATCAAGCTCTGACCTGTGGATAACTGTGATCTTTGATTGTGAAAGAACCAACCTCTAAATCATATTCTCCGGCATTGAATAGAAGGAGGCTCCAACCCCCTGGGTTTTATCTGCTCCAACAAAAGGGATGCTACCACATCCCATTTATATTTACCAGTTGTAACTGGAAGGAAGCTCCAACCCCCTGGGTTTTATCTGCTCCAACATAAAGGATGCTACAACACCATGATTAAATTTACCAGCACCAACTAGAAGGAGGCTACAACCCCTTGTTCATTGCCCCATCCAACTTCCCTAATATGAAATAAAAAACTATTGAATAATTGGAAATACAAAATATATTATCTTTGATGTGTTTCTTCACCAATATGTATTTGATGTAACTTGTTGATCTGCATTAGAATATCTGCATCTGAATAGACAGTTGCCAAAAACTTCGATGTGCAAAAATTACTATGAATTTGTATCTCATATGTGGTCCTGCGATCTGCGTCTTTATGCTAGACAAATTTCCTTACTCAGTCACTTATGTTGTTTAGTGGTTTGTGTCTCTTCTGAGTAAGAACATTGCACATCCAGAATACGAGTATCATTTTCATCTAACACACTTCTGTGTATTCAACATCTGCTACTTTGTGCATTTCAGCTCCACTGTGTAAAAACTCTTTATGTGATCAACAAGCCACTGATACCCAAAAGAATACCAAAGCTTGTCCAACCAAATTATCTCAGATTTTCATCTTTCAAGCTTACTTCACCAGATCTGGCTCTTACTTATTTATAGTATTCTTTAGCTTAAGGGATGTGTCAACTTGGTAAAGTTCCTTAACACCCCACTTGTTTGTGTTCTCTTCACACCATGATCTACGTCGTCCTACCTCTTACCACAATTCATCTTCATGGGATTTGGTGCACATATGCCAACGTCCTTATGGGACTTTTGCACTCGTATTTTTCTTCACAAGTCTTCGTACCACATACCATTTTTCTTGTGGGACATTTACACACGAGTTTGTATTTCATGCTCTTTATTTGTAAGTCTAACACATGTTATTTGCAGATATCTACCATTTTCAATGTTCTTCTTTATGGATAATAATTTGCGCACTTGTGACCAATGTTGTAGTGGGATCTTTGGTCTTATAGGACAACTGCATTCTTCTGTGTGCATTTCTTCAAGTTGATTGTATGTGAGCAAGTCTTCAATAGTACAACTTGTTCAAAAATATCCTTAACACTCTCCTCTATCTTTGATCATGTTCATTGATCCTTTGACATCAATTCAATGCTTTTGGCCAATACCTTTGACATCAATTCAATACCTCTGACCAATACCTTTAACATCAATTCAATATCTTTCACATCAATGACAATTCCTATTCAATAGTTCCAGTAATGTAGTTTGAACTTGATAGTTCTAACCCACAACCTTCTTCAAACAAGACACATGAAATACTTAATGGATATTGTAGTGTGATGATAGTGCTAATTTGTAGGCCACTTGACCAATGTGTTGAACAATTTGATATGGGACATAGAACTTTGGTGTGAGCTTCTACTAGAATTTAACTTTGAGAGAGATCTTCCTATAAGTTTGGAGGCAAAGGAACACTTGGTTTCCTTCAATAAATTAATACTATGAGTTATAATGGTCTTCTTGTTGCCTCATGTAATTTTGATCCCATTACGAAATTTTCATGAAGTGTCTAAGGAGTAACATTATAATTATGAAAACAAACTATCTATTGTGTGAAATTTGGAGTTACCTAGTAGATAAGAAACCATTAAGGGTATTTGTTTTCCACAGAACGATTCATATATTATCATTTTCATAGCCTCCTGATAAGTCGTATACCACCATTCTACCAAGGGAAACCATTGTTCCCATTGATGTTGTGTTTTAGATGCAAAACATCATAAATAGGTTTCAAGATAGTTGTTAACTTCTTTTGTTTTGCATGTTGTTTCGGGATGATAAGATGTGCTCATTTTCAACTGGGTGCCTTGTAATTTAAATAGTTATTGCCAAAATTTGTTGGTCACATGTGGGATCACACTCTGACATGATGGAGATAGGCATGGCGTCAAGTTTAAAAATTTGGTCTATAAAAATTTGGGAAACTGTTGTTGGGGTAAACGGATATTGGGGAGCACAAAAGTGAGCATATTTGGAAATTCAATAAACTACCACCATGATGACTGATTTGTTACGTACTTTTAGAAATAAAATCCATGGATATTTCGAGACAAATAGTTGTTGGTATTGGAAATGGTTGGATTACTCTAGGAGTCTTCATTGTATCACCAAAAGAAGGATCCCCTAGTGCATGCAAGAGGAAATGAATGTGAATATGTTAATATCCTCTATTTTAAAACATGGTTAGGTGCCAAAACAAGGAAACCTTTATAGCTCAGTGTATGTTGTTTCCAAGTGTAACCTTGGGGAGGGTTGGGGTCCTCTTGAAGTTGCTTGATCAAATGAGATGCTATAGTATTATTTATCCATTATTGTCATGCTTATCCCAACAGTTCAGGTACTAGAGAGGATAAGGTGAATAAGTATACCTCTTCCTCATGTTTCCTAGGTAATGCATCTTCCACAAAATTGTCTTTTCCTTTTTTGTAGATGATCTCATAATTATATCTAAGAATATTAATGATTCGTTTATTCAACTCTGGGGATGACAACCTTTGTTCCAAAAAACCCTTTAGGTTGTGGTGATTTTTCTTGATGAGGGAAGATCTCTCTATGAGATACAACCTTCATTTGTTGCCTAGACGTAGGATGGCCATTATTTCCTTCTCACTGGGGGATTTCCCAAATTCCTATCATGGAATTGATTATTGGTGAACGCTAAGGGTCTTCTATCTTAAATTAAAAATGCACCCAAACCTTTTTCAGAAGCATGGCATTCCAATACAAAATTCTTAGTAAAATCAAGCATGGTTAAGAGTAGGGCGGTGCACATGGCTTGCTTTAATACTAAAAATTCTTGTTATGCCACTTCATTCCATGTAAAGGCATTTTTCTTTAGTAGGGTTATCAAAGGTGTTGCAATTTTACTATATTTTTTCACAAACTTCCTATAATAGCCAATAAAGCCTAAAAACATGTGTAAGAAATTCAAGGTTTTAAGGCATGGCCATTTTTGCATTGCCACAATCTTTTTGGGTTCCACTCTCACCCCATCTTGTCCAACGATGTGACCCAAATATTCAACCTCTGAGGTTCCAAAAGAGCATTTGTTTTATTTGTTGCAAGGCTTTATCAACATGTTGTACATCAACATCCCAAGTTTATCGTAAATCAAAATGTCATCAAAGAAGACTAGCAGAAAATTGCGAAGATATGGTCTTAGAATTTTATTCATGAGGCTTTGAAAGGTAGAGGAAAAATTACAAAGTCCAAAAGGCATTACCAAAAACTCATAATATGCTTCATGTGTGTATAAAGTTTTCTTTGGAATATCATCCTCTTTTATCCTAATTTGGTGGTATTTGGAATGAAGGTTGAGTTTGTTGAAAAGTTTGGCACCATGGAGTTCACCCAAAATATCATCAATGACTAGGATGTGGAATTTATATTTTATGTCCAATTTATTAAGGGAAAAAAATTTAGGATTCACATTCCAAGTTCCTTCTTTCTTTAAAATCATGACCACTAAGGATGAATATGGGATAGTACTAGGACAAATGACTTCTGCCTCTAATAGCTCCTTAATGATCTTTACAATTTCATTCTTTTGGGAAAATGGGTTCATATACGGGTGCACATTTGGGGGTCTACTTACCAAAATCAGGTGGATACCATGATCATGATTGCCTCTTGATGGGTGTAAACTCTCCGATGTCTCAAAGACATGTTGATGTTTGTTTAAACCCCTTTGTAAATGAAGATGGATTTCTGACACGGTCTTGTTTAAAGCCTATATGGCATGGAAGTGAGTGATACCCCCCAAGTGGATTTTTTTGAATATTTTTTTCATTTGATTAGAACTTATGATTTTACGGGAACTTGCTTGAATCCCTTTAAGGGTGTGAATATGAGAGTCCTAAGTAAAACTCAAGTATAGTTTCTTGAATTCTATGGTGACAAGCCCCAATGTGCATAACCAATTTTCTCTTGAAATTATATCATAACCGTCCATATCTATGATCAACCTATCAATTTTGAGTTGATAATCACCTAATTAGAGTATCATATTTTTACAATGTTTCATCATCCCATCATTGGGTATCATAATTCGAAAGATGGGAAACAAGTGGACATAACAATGGATTTCTTTAGCTGCTCTCTAATGAATAAAATTATGGGTGCTTCCACTATCAACCAAGACTACCACTTATTGGTGCTTAATTTATCCTAGAATATTTAAGGCTTATGGTATTGAATAATGGCTAAAGCATGATCATAGATGAGTGGTTCTTCTTGATGGACTTCAGGTTCCACTTTTTCTTGCACGAGAGGACTTTGGTCAACAACCTTGAACTTAGCGATGCCTTGTATCTTCTAGAATGATGCCATTAGAATGGGTAAGATCAGTCACACCAATTTGAAATAACTAATATTATTTACATTTATTATAGGCATATCTTTCATCATGGTTATACTAGAGTCCACATCTTTTTAGGTCTTCCATTTTTGTTAGAGACAACCTTTGTACTTTCAAGCGTGACAAAGGGATTGTCCTTGAGGAATTGACCTTTGTAGTGCATGAGTAAGGAATGAAAAATGGTTTGTTGTTTTGTGTATTGATCACCATCTCTACTTCTAGAGTCCTCTAAGATGCCTCCAACTAGGTAGTAGGATGTCACATTTTGACTTGTGCTTTGATTGCCTCATTGAGGCCACAATGACATATTCTTTATAAAAAGAATAAGTTAGGCTTCCTATATGGATGGATTATTTCTAAAAATATAAGGTAAATTTTGTGATGAGCATGTTTGGCCATATAGATCACAAATCTCCTCTTTATTATCAGGATAAAAAAGTATTAGTAACATTTAAATCCACATAGATTCATCTTAAACTTGAATCTATCAAGCATGAAGAGATATCCAATTTATTAAGGTGTAAATTTATTTTTTAACTTAATTTTTTTACACATACAAAAAACAAATTTGATGACTCTGGGTGCTTGATAGATTAGGGTTTAAGAATGATAAAAAATTTATTTGGTTTTAAATTTTTATTTTATTAGTGGACATTAATTTTTTAATATTTTTATTTTTTGTAACATAACCCTACATTATGTAACATGAACACCTAGCTCTTTTCTATGCAATTAATATAATAAATTTAAAACTAATATACATAAATAATATTAAAAGAAAAAAAAATCATTCAACAATATAAAAGGTTATGTTGCATAATGCTTGAATTTACAAAAAAAAAATTATATTTTATTTTTTCTTTAATATATTATTATTTTTATGTTGTGGTTCACAAACTGGTTAAAGGGGTTGCTAGGGTCACTCTAAAATCTGGTGATGAGGACATCAAATGAGGCCCTTATATAGAAATGTATAGCCACTTAAGGATTTAACCCATAAGTTTACAACTTAGCACTCATCTACTTGCCCATCGAACTATAATTTTCAATATATATATATATATATATTATTTTTTATTTAATATAATTAGAATTAAAAAAATATAAATATATAATTTCTTATTTAATATAAATATAATTATATATAGTTCAATGGTTTTTATCTTTTTCAATTTTGCATAACCCTACATTTAAAAAGAACATTTAAAAGTAGTTTCTATAATTCCAATAAAACATTTTTATTGGACCTTTTATTTATATATTTATAAAAACTCTTTCCATAAACCATTTTTCATTGTGACAATAAATCTGAAAAAATCAAACCCAAATCTCGACTTCAAACACAGTTATATATTATAAAACTCTTTCCATAAACCATTTATCATTGTGACAATAAATCTGAAAAAATGAAACCCAAATCTCGACTTCAAACACAGCCGGAAAGAACAATGACTGACTACACACCAGCTAACATGACGAAACTCCGGATTTCATCACTTTAATCACTACTAGAGTACCAAATTTACAGTAGGGAACCATACCCTGTTCCGACAAACCAGAAGGGTTATACTATACCCTGTTCTGTTCTGACAAAACCAGAAGGGTTAGTAATGGAGGACGGTGACGTTGTATTCGACCACTGCGGTGGTGCTATCCAAAGAATGAGTGCGGGCGAGTGCGTAGCCTCGAGCCAACCGAAACAAGCCGCTGCCTCCCACGATGGGCATTTCTCTTACCTTTTCCATAGCCGCATTCTTCCCGATCATGGCGAGGGTGCTGCCGTTGTACTTGCCGCTCTCGAAAACAAAGGTGGTGGCCATCAGCAAATGGAAATCCTCTTGCCCCGCCGAAACGTAGATACCCTGCGCTCTGCCCACCATTTTGGAGGTCGCCTCTGGCCTTTCGGTAAGCCAGTCGTCCATCACCACGACCATGCCGAAGCCAGTCGGCGAACTCTTCGTGGTAGGCGCCGAGGCCACCTGCACGGTCGTTGCATTTTTCCCCGTGACTATGTCGTGGAAATAGAAATGCAGGTGGCTTCTTTTCTGCCGCCCTAATTTCGTCTTTGCCTCTGCCTCTGCCATGTGCAGGCAAACTAACACCAACAACAGTAGAGCTGACACTGTAATAGCTGCTGCCGAATAACCCTTGTTCGCCATCTCTCAAAAGAAAATGGGAGAAGAGAGAAGAGTTGTATGGTGATGAAAGGCGGGTGGGTTCCACTTAAGTAATGTTGATCTCCGCTAGGGACACACCTTACTCTGTCGACTTGTTGAAAGTTGCATTATTCTTTCTTTGTTTTAGTCAAGCAGTCCCGTGAAACCTTTAACGGAATAAGGAATAAGCTAGCTATGGAGCAAACCTCCCTCCATTGGACGGAGGAGGAGCAAAGTCAACTTTGCTCCTCCTCCGTCCAATGGAGGGAGGTTTGCTCCAACTTTGCTCCTCCTCCGTCCAATGGAGGGAGGTTTGCTCCATAGCTAGCCCACACCACCTTTAACATTTTCATATATGGAATTCCAGGGAGTTTCTGCCCTTTAATGTGAACCAATTGAAATTTACCGCGTTTCCTGCTAAACGTACGTACAATAACATGACAAACAGACCGTCCTTGTGTTTCAGGGAACGATTTTTTTCATATTTTAGATTGGTTTTAAAATATGCAAAAACATTTCTAAATCTTATAAAGTGTGTGTTTGAGGATTTTCATATACATGATTTCATTTCTATACTTAAAATAATTCAGCAAACAACAAAAATTAAAATTTTTTGTAAATTAAATTCATCTAATTCGGACAAAAAAAATCAGTCAAAAAATCAAAATTAAAGTGTAAGATCCCATCTTGATCTAAGATCCTGCGTTTTCTTCAAGAATTAAAGTGCAACCTAAACATTCCTCTATTTTGTCCATTTCCGATAGTATTTTCTTGCATCCTCAAAAAAATTTGACATTTCGATTGACAACGGTTAAATGTGTTTGAGTTGGGTGTTTTAAGTGTATTCAAAGTCTTTTAATTTTTAGCTTTTTCTTTTTAATAATCAGTACAAATTACAGAAAATGTCTAAAAATTAGACAAGTAATAATCAAAATGTGTTGTTTTTAATTTTCAAAAATTAAAATTAAATTATAATTTAACCTTTATAACCCAAAATTCAAACACAAAACTCAATTCTAAAATTTCAAAAATTCCAACCAAATGCCAAAAAAAATCTGTTTATTCCAAATATATATCATTGACCACATCTTTGGTTATTAATCATCACATGTTTAGAATCCTTCGAGAAATAATTAATCCAAATTGCAATCTTAACGGTGTATTAAGTCGGTCAAATACATGTCATCGAGCTCATCAATATTGGGTGGTGCTTTTTACTTTTGATCATTATTACTTTGCTGTAAAGTTGTTATATAAATTGGTTTTTAAAGTATTTTAAATAATAATTTTATTACTTTACAATTATTTTAATAAAAATTATTGTTTAAATTTCAATAATAACTCATTGGAAAAAATAAATATAAATATACAAATTTGAAATTTGAAATTTTTTAATAAATTATTTGAACAATGTAACTAAATTTTTTTTTTTTCACAAATAACTGTAAATATGAAATATGTATGGCTAACACAGACATAGTTTGTGGTTGGATCACATCTATAGGTATCAAATAATTGAGATAGTTTTTTTATTCCTCAAATTCTTCTAGTTAAACAGGCTCAACCTGAGTTATCCATTATCCATTTATCAACTATCAGTTATTTGTATATTCTTTTTTTTATATCGCATTCTTCTAGTTATGTGTCATGAACCCTTAGATACCCATCCATCAGCGATGAGTATCCATGCATTGCTACCATTTATCCATTTATCCATTTACCAATTATTTTTTATAGTTATCTATTTCAATTTTTGAAGGAGTGTCATAAAATCAATCTCTACAATACACTTATCTCATCCTCATTCATAGATGAAAAAGCATAAATCATAATCTACCCCAAATCTCAAATAAAAACATCTATCAATGTAACAAACAACATAACAATAATTTACTTCCAACTGCAACATTTTGATAAATCATTAAGAATTTATAATATTTTGTTTGCAATAGACGTACCTGCCTACAATTCACATAACTTGTTGCTGACTGTACCATAAAAAACACAAATTAAACAACCAAATACCATTAAGATAAAAATGAACATACACCACTCTGTCAAGAGACTAAAACAAAGCCCTTAAAAAAAAGTGTGGAATGTGGTTGTTGACTGGCAAAACAATGATTAAAATAGAGTATAGAAATGGAGCTCTTTAACTAAGGGAGGATTTTGATTTTTTGGTTGATTTTCAGCAGGAATTAGATGAATTTAATTCACAAAATTTTGTAATTTTTATTGTTTGTTGGACGATTTTAAGTGCAGAAATGAAATCAGGTGACATCAAACCCCAACACCCACACTCTGTAAAATCTAACAATATTTTTACACATTTTGAAAATTCCCTAAAAATTCATAAATAAAAACCAACCGAAAATAAGAAAAAAATCATTAGACAACCTCTATAAAGACTAAAATAGCCCTTAAAAATAAGTGGCTACCGACTCGGAAAATAATGATTAAGATAAAAATGGAAATACACCACTCAGTAAAGAGACTAAAACAAAGCCCAAAAAAAGAAGTTGCTGACTTGGAAAACAATGATTAAAATAGAGTATAGAAATAGGAGACTAAAAGAAGTGGTTGCTGACTCGGAAAACAATGATCAAGATAGAAATGAAAATACAACACTCGGTAAAGAGACTAAAACAAAGCCCCATAAAAGTGGTTGCTGACTCGGAAAACAATGATTAAAATAGTGTATAGAAATAGGAGACAAACAAACCCTAAAAAAAGTGGTTGCTGACTCCGAAAACAATGATTAAAATAGAGTATAGAAATAGGACCACAAAAGTTTCACGCCTTTTATTTTAAATGATGTAATTCCCTATGCTTTTTTTAGTCCCTCCCAAGGTAGGGATTATAGCAATCCATTGGTCATGTTTAAACTTGGAATTTATAATAATAAAAAAAACAAATTCATAAAGTTGTGCAATATTATATATTAAATTTAATATTTTGAAAATATAAATTATTTGGTTAAATATTTAAAATTTATTATTTTTATTTTATGATTAGTTAAAAATAATGAAGTGACAATTTATTTCTCTTTTAATGTGAAATTGTTAAAAACAAATAATAATTTAAAATTTCTAAATTCAGAGAAAAAAATTATTACTTGCCATCTGTTATTCATACCATTGTTTAATTAATAACAATAATATACCATTTAGGTCATCAGGGCCTCTATGAATCGGCTTGCCGCCATTTCAATTACTCTGCACGAGGACCAAAAATATATTTAAACATGTATCTTAAGTTTTCATTCAAAAGGATGGAACATCATTTCATTCACCCAATCAATAACTTATCCCTCTGACAAAAGAATGCAACATCATTTCCTTTGCCAATCAACAATTTGGACCTCTTATTTGGCCTCATATCAAGGCAAGAGGGCATTTTTCTAAATGAGGTTTGAGATTTACTTACCTTCTAGGCCATTTCATCAAGCAAATGCTTGAAGGCATTTGGGTCATTGAGATTAACCTTCTTCTGGGCCAAAGACGTTGTGGATTTCTAGTTGGCATAACTCTTGGCTACCATTGTCATTCCACTGCTGAGTCCCATAGTGATTATGGATTAAAGCTAGAGATATTTGATTTTTCCCCTTATTTTGGTTGCATGGTGAAGTCCAAGTATGTCACTCTCTCTTATAAACACCCTTGAAGAGAACCTAAAAACATAAACTTGTATTGAAGAACTTGCAATGCAAAGAATTGTTGTGCAAAAAGAATTTCCACCTTACAGTAGAGAATGGCTAGAACATCAGCTCATAGAACACAATGCTTTGCTCTTTCGAGGATTCCCTCTCATATCAGCCTCCGATTTCAGCTCAATCGAGAAAAGGCATATCAAGCAGTACCTGCACGCAAGGGTTTCGAACCCTTGGCAACCCTTGGCTTCTTTTCCTTTGGGGTTTTCGCCTTTTTCTCCTTGGATTCCTTGACAACCTTCTCTTCAGTGGTCTTAGGATATTCATTCTCCATGGAGAAAGTACCTTACCTCACATTCATTAAGAAAATTCTCATTGCGTAGCTCCACGACTGTTGTTAAATGAGCCCATCCCGTAACGAATGCAAGACCAGAGACCATATCAGAACATCAGACAGGACGACCGGCATGTAGACTGTAAGATCATTCATAAGAATCTTCATTCTTGTCTGCTCCTTCCATTTTTGTGGCAAACTCTTTTTCATTGACCTAGCTTACATGGCCGACCTTGCTACCTTTCATTAGATACGTCACTCACAGGTACCCGAACACCTAACATCCAAAACATCTCTCTATTCTTAATGTTTCTCTTCAAATCGTTGGTACCAATTGAAAATATTATGAATACTGCCTAGTTACATATGCTACTGGTAACCAAGGAACCTAGTTACCAACTAAACTATGTTAACTAATCAACCGGATACCGGATAAACTCTTTTACCTAATGCTCATGGGTATCTATGCCACCTCGTGGTTTATCTTTAACCTATTTAGCCTCACTTTTATCCTTACGATTAATAACAATACGTCGATCAATCTCAAGGGTGCCATATTTTCCAGCAATGCCATGTCCTTCTCCACTCTCCGCTAGTGGCTGGGGTTCATAGTACCTCATCAAAAAAGCCGCTTAATAGGTTCTCATGCAAATGCATTAAGCAACAGATGTTTATGGCCATGAGACACATGGCTAGAAAAAGATGACCAGTTGTTATGCATCTAATGAACGAGTGTCGGGGCATGATGGTGGTCAATGGGATTTGAACAATTGACACCCAGATGATCTTTGGTTACATTGTTGGTGTGGATGATAAGTCTAGCTACATGCTCTTTCACATTTTCTCACGCTATGGGATTCATGATATCTTGGTGGGGCCACTTGACGATGAGGAATATTGGGATATCCTTCCATAAAATCCACATCAACGTGAAATCAAACAGTAATAAGTTATATAATCATATAGTGAAGGCTTATATATAAAAAATAAAAGGGATACATATATTAAAAGATTTCGCTTTTTTATTTAATGGTTGAATAAATGAAAATGTTTCCATGGATCTCAACAATTTGTGGTACTTGTATTCTGTAACAATCCCCTCAATCATTTTTGGATGCAGAAGGTTTATGCAATCAATTAATGGTATCCGATGGCTAAGCGCAACCTTTTGGATACAGGTTTCGTGGTTTTCTTCAAATGAAAATGTAGATTGCTCTACAAAATCTGTGCTTTATCTTTTGTGAAATTCACAATCTGACTTATCTTATATGTTTCCTTGTGGTGAATCTTTGATCAAAATTCATGCAAGTAATTAGTGATACTGAAACTGTTTCCATATATTCCTTTATGAGAGGCGGACTGGTCTAACTATTCAATAAATTGTTTCCATAATTAAGCCATTTTTTAACACGTTTACTTTCAACTTCAACCTGGTGATAAATTATCATTTTACAATGATTTCCTTCTCATCGTGTTCAATATAGATCACAAGATTTCTGTAGATTGTTTGTGGTATTGGCACAAATCTCCTCTTACTGCTGCCATTGGTTGTTGGTTAATCCTTCAAAGAGTAGCTTCTTGTGTAACTAAAATCTTTCTCTTGGGCATACTTTTATCTACAGGAATGGATCGACTCAAGTAACTCATCATGCCAATGATAACTGTACATGCAGGACAGCCAAACAATTTCAAGAACATCATGTAAGTTACAAGCAAATATAACTTGCTTTTTTTACATACAAACTTATGTTGTTTGGTATATGCACTATGTTGATGTATTTGTAACTTCGGAATGTATTCACTTATCTATCTTATGTATTGTACCCCGATGTTTATTCCGGGAAGTATCTGTAATGTAATTGAGCCATCTCATGCCCAGATGTTCCAATCGAGAGATTCAATAATGCAAACAAGTCATGTAAAGTCATTGAGGTTAACCCTCCATTGTAAATCGGGGAAATATTCCCCACAATTGTGTTAAGGTTAACCCTCCTTGTTAATCGGAGGGCAAAGTCCCCACAATTGTGGGGCACTAGGGTTATTAGACTCTCCTAGAGATGTTGGCCTTGGTAAGTAATTATTAAGTGAGGCCAATGTGTTGGAGTGGAAATAAAGTGAACGAAAGAATATAAATAGAGAGTGAGCCTCTCTATTTATCACACACACACTCACTCACTGGGGCGCACGAGTGAGAGAGGAGAAGCTCCCTCAAGTGAGAGAGAGAGAACAAGCTGTTGGAGATCATCTTTATGTTTTTGGGTTTTACTGCTGCCATTGGTGCTCATTCTATCTCTGAGGAAGTTTCAGGGTTTTCTCCTTTATGGTTTCCCCGAGGAAAATTCTTTGTGTCTCTTGTCTCTTGTGTTTATTGTTGTGCATGTTATTCTCTTAGATAAGATCCTAAGATCATATTGCTTAAATGATAAAAATCTAACATGGTATCAGAGCTAACCTGAGAAGAAGACATTGTACAGCTGCAGAATTTAGGGATTCTTACTTTTTGGGTCTCTCTCCACAATCCATCAGCAAAATAATGCTAGGATAACTCTCCATTGAAGGCCGCATCTTTATCTCGAAGCAGAATTTGATTCCGGGCATTTTCAGTTTTTGGTGCAGGAAATTAGGGCTTTTTACAGAAGAGGAATTTCTGAGTGAACTTGGCATAGGATTACTATCCTCATCAAAATCGAAGTTTAGAGACTTGGGTTGAGATTTTTGGTTGGGTGAAACTCCAGGAAAGTCAAACCCTAGTTCAACCCCGGGCATGAAAAAATCGTAAAATATTGAAACTGATATTTTTGGTAGATTCGCTATATCTCAAGATTGGAGAAGGCTCAGGTGCCAAATCCTTCACAGGTCGAATGTAAATTCTTTATGTACGTTGTGTCCAAGTTTCAGCCTCTTATTCTCTATATTCTAGGAGGTATGATTCCTCCAAGTTAGGGTTCTAGCCTCTCCCATGATTCCTCCCCAAACAAGATGCCTAGGGAGAATTCCTATATCTCGCGGTACAAAGGTCCAAATGAAATTTCTCAAGCTATTCTAGAAAGGTCACAGACTATAATTTCTGTGGTAAAAGTTTCATACCCCTAAGATGCAATAGTGACACATGGCAGTCCGTACAACTTCGCTATGTTGAACAGTCCTGAAACAGGTCACCTTGGGAAAATGCTCATAAATCTCAATTGGTAAAACCAATTCTGATGAAACCTATGGTTTTGGAAGAAGGACAGACAAGGCTACCATAGTATGAAATTTTGAACATAAAGGAGGAGTAATTTTAGAGATACCACAGGAATAGTATCAGGAATTTCTGCAAAAGAAATTGGTAAACTAGGGCTTCCTGTTCCAGGAGCTTTCGTCCACTGTTTTTAGAAAATGAGTACATTGGACAGGTCATCTTAAAGAGGTCTATCTTTCTATCTAATCAGATCTAAAATATTCCAAGTTTTGAAAATTAGGGTTTCTCTGACAAACCCTAGATCAGCGAGCTCTAGAACCAGGATGGAGACCTCAAATCGGTAAGATCTAATCTTTTGCTTTTTACAATTGAGGTTCTCATTTCAAGATGACAAATCACACCAGCTTGATGACAAGCTTGCTGAGCCTAACAACATCCAAGCATGGAAGTATAGGATATCACTAGTTCTTGAAGGAAATGAATTAGATACCTACATAAGTAGAGAGGTTTCAGTTCCAGAAGGAGATGAGGCTAAAAGCCTTACACAAGAAGAACTTGGTCAAGGCCAACAAGATCATTGATGATTCAATCACGGATCACCTTATACCACAAGTGTCTTCGCTAAAGACACCAAAAGAGATGTTTGATTCCTTTACCAAGCTATTTGAAGGGAAGAACATAAATCAGAAGATGACTTTGAGAAAACAGTTGAAGGATGAGAAGATCTAGAATGCAAAGACCATACAGTCATACTTTACAAGGGTCTCTCAAATCAAACCAATCTATTCTACTTATGGGTTATTATTTTATTTGAACTTGGAATATCTATGTGTAACACACATAGAGGTCGAAAAATAAATATTTTTATTTATTTCAGAAAACATTATGTTAAATTTATTGTAAAGTTTTTATGACCAAGTTGGTGAAGGATGACTATAATTGAAGACTTATTTATTTTAACAAGGTGGATGAGTAGCAAAGCTACATATTCCCTGCCATTAAATTTGTAAATTGGATTGTCGTTGTAAATTGAATTAAGCTTGCAATTGAGTAAGTTTGTAATTCAATTGTCATAGCATTTGTAAATTGAATTGCCATTGAATTTACAATTGTTTAAATATGTTTTGCAATTGAGGAAGTTTGTAATTCAATTGTCATTGCATTTGTAAATTGAATTGCCATTAAATTTACAATTGTTTAAATGTGTGTTGCTCTTTCAATTTTTTTTAATTGTTTAAATATGTATTGCTCTTTCAATTTTTTTATTTTTACTTACTCTTACTGAATATAATAGAACTCTTCAATTTATAATTTATATTCTATTATTCTGTCCATAGAAGCTCTTAGAGCTCGTCTTCCTAAATGACAAGAATGTGGACCATCAATTATAGAAAATATAACGACGAATATAATAGAACTTTTTATAGTTTTTTTTTCTTCAATTTATATTCTATTATTTTGTCCATATAAGCTCTTATAGCCCGTCTTCCTTAATGACAAGAATGTGGACCATCAATTATATAAAATATAACGAGGACATTAAGACCTTTATATTTTAGATTTATTTAAATAAAATCTAACGACGAATATAATAGAACTTTTATAGTTTTTTTTTTCTTCAATTTATATTCTATTATTCTGTCCATATAAGCTCTTATAGCCCGTCTTCCTTAATGACAAGAATGTGGACCATCAATTATATAAAATATAACGAGGACATTAAGAGCTTTATATTTTAGATTTATTTAAATAAAATCTAATTTATTCATATATATAATTAAATAATCCACATTGACTTATCCAAAAGTTTATAATTAAATAATCCCTTAAAAATATACAATAATATAATTCATTTAAAATATGGGAACCAATCCATCGTTAACTTATATACTTTATACTTTATGTTAAAATTCCAAGGACTTCAATTATAGGAGGAATTGAATTAACCTAGTAAAAGCAATAAAACCATAAATTAATGGAGACGCGCGGTTAGACTTTATCGATGTCACAAACTTTCTTGACATTCTTCTGCCTTAATACCTCCCTAAAGCACCGAAACTCCGCAGCAGAATCGGCAATCCTCCGCACCAAATCATCCCTTATACTCGACTTCACATCAATAAGAGGAAGATAGGACTCCCTTATACTCGACTTCACATGGGATTCAGGAAAAACCAAACTAGAAATGCCGAGTGATTTCTCAAGAAACGTTCAGAAAGCGTCGTTATTTACTGTAGTGGCAGAGGATGAGCTATTGCCTCCTTGGATCGACGTTGGAGGCGGCTCCTGGGAGCCACACACTGTATTACCCTGCTGCTAGACATCCGTAGAAGACATATCTACACAGAATGAATGATAACAATCTCACTAAAACTTCGTTAAAATAACGGAACTTAGGGCAATGATTCAATATGTAGAAGATATAGTGAAAACCTCGTTACTCAAAGAACGAAATTTAGGGTAAAGCTTCAATATCTAGAAGATATAAACAACTAGAAACAAGACATAGTACCAATCAAATGGATGAATTGAGCACAATTTAATGTTTCTTAACAGAAAAAACCCAATTTTAGTTGGATAGAAGTTGTAGCCAGGGGAATCTTAGTTACAACTCATACAAAAATATTAACCCTGAACTAATTGTAGTAAAGTCCCGTAATTCTCCAGCTAGCCACAACCAAACAGACTAGGGTTCAGAGAATTATTAATTCATTCTTTGATCAAATCACATCTGGGTACAAGATAAAGCTTCACGAAAGGAAAGCAGGCAGGCAGGGAGGATTGTGCCTGATCAGATGATAAATGAATCACTAGTATAATAAAATGTTGAAGGAGATATAGTGGGCAGACAAAGTTGGTCACGCGTTCTCTGTAGATTAACTATGATAAAAACAACACACATACGGAGGACTGCAGAGGAAATTACCTTTGACTGTTCGATACAGATTTTGAGACAGGTGAGTAGAATTTGTTTAAGAGTGTGTTACCTTTGTTTGTTCTTCCAGAGTTGCAGAATTAGGGTTTGTTCTTCCCACAATGAAATCGCTTTTGAGGCTGAAATCACACATCATTACTGCAAATTAGAATCATGAGAACGAAGTCTTTGTTGACATTTAAAGAATACAGCTAAGGGATATTACTAGAAGCAAATTACTTACTTTGGGTGGAACATGTAAAAAGTAGTAAGTTATGATAGACAAACCCGTCCACTTCTGCACTTTGTAACTTTCCATCTATAACAAACGCCTGTCTGCAAGAGCAAGCAAGCGTTATTGATGTTCACAGAGAAAGGTAATTCACAATCTTTATTTTATATATTTCAAGATAGTGTATTGCGTATATTTACCTTGCCTAATGGTTATGTATCGAGCAGCACATTCTGGTAATTGCTCACTTTGGTATGAAAGAATGTCATAAAGACAGTAATATTCATTATTTATGAAAGAATTGTTGGAAAAATGTAATTACTCACAGATCTATACTTGAATTCCAGCCGACTCTGTCAGAGTCTGTACAAGTCAAGATCTTGTCTGTCAGTCTGACAAGAAGGAAGAGTCCATGAGTAGGCAATGTAAAACAGTTGAATTTATTTTTGAACCTAAGTTGTTAGGTAGATAGTTATTACAGTCTTTAATAGTGAGTCAGTTGGCCCATATAGAAGCAATCTTCAGGTTGCCTATAAATAGAAGAAGCAAATTGTAAATCAGTTTACAGAGACAGTCACATAGAGATAGTCACAAGAGACACAATAGAGAGACAAAGGAACTCAAGGTGAGAAAGAGAAGTCGAAGCTCAAGCTTCTGTGCATGTGATTAGTCTGGACCGACAAGTCTGGATCGACCAGTTTGTGACCGACAAGTTTGTAATACTTTGTCTTTTCCACATAGTTAATATATGAAATAGTCTATGGTTGAATGCATGCTTATTTGGCCGCACATATTTCCAGATTTACTTCTGTAAATGTCTTTTTCAATTACTGTTAAGTGAAAGATAAAAGAACCCATAAAAATCTCACCCCGTGAAAGTTCCAGGTTTTACGGCACATTGGTCGACTCAAGTCTTCTTACATATTTGGGCATATGTTTTTTCTAAGTTATTTGGATTTGTTAATGTGTCCATTTTTACTTCATCTTACTCACAGGTGAAAAGCATTTGTAATTTCTTAAGTCTTTAGACTAAGAAACATACTTTGTAGATTTCGACCAAAGTGAGCCGACTAGAGTGGTTGGTTGTGTGAGTCGACTTGAGTGGTCGGTTGAATCAGCTGACTGAAGTGAGCCGACTTAGTCGAAGACAAGAAGTGAACTGACTTGGTCGAAGCAGTCGACCTGGTCGAAGAGAAGAAGTCAACCGACTTGGTCAAAGTGACAAGTGGTCAAGGTAAAAATCAGTCGGTAGAACCGACAAGTTAGTCGAAGTAAATTTAGCCGAGTGGGAGACCGACTAAAATTTATAAACTTGTCTAGTCGGACATAGACAAGTTTCACCCAACAGGTTAAAAAGGAAAAGTGGTCATCATGAAAAGTGAAAATTAAAGTTTAATATCGACTGAGCCCTAAACCCAAGTTTAGTCAACTTGGTTTTGGCTAACTGGTATCAGAGCCCAGTTTCATATCAGAGCTTGGTATCATATCAGAGCAAGGTTTTACATTAGAGCTTGGTTTATATCAGCCCAAGATTTAGGAAAGAAATCTTGTCTTAAAAGGTGGAAATTAATTTTCTAAGGAAAGTTAATTAAAAATTAAAATGGCTTCCACTTCTGGTTCATTGCAAACTCCAATATTTACAGGAAAGAATTATGAATATTGGTCTTTAACAATGAAGGCTTTATTCAGAGGTCAAGATGTCTGGGAGATAGTCCAGTATGGTTATGCAGAACCAGGAGACACGACAACATATAATAATCTCACACAAGCTAAGAAAGATGTCTTGAGAGAACAGAGGAAGAAAGATGGAAAAGCTCTATTTTTCATACATCAAGCTATGCATGAGAGCATACTCCCAAGAATAGCAGCAAAGACTAATGCTAAGGAAGCATGGGATACATTGGAGATTGCCTATCAAGTTTTGGATAAGGTAAAGACATCCAAGATGCAGATTCTGAGAAGAGATTTTGAATCTCTGTCCATGAAAGATTCAGAGAATGTAGACACATTCTACACCAAATTTGTTGGGTTGATAAACCAACTGAAATCTCATGGAGAACCCATACCAGACCAAAGGGTTGTTGAAAAAATTCTCAGAAGTCTTCCCCCAAGATTTGAAAACTTGGTTGTTACCTTAGAGGAACACACAAACATGCCGACATTTACCATTGATGAGCTGCAAGCTTCACTCATCAATCATGAACATAGACTCAACAGATCACAGACATCATTGGAAGGTGCATTTGCAACACACTCATCCATAAGCCGTGGTAGAGGCAGGGGGAGAAACAACTTCAGACGCAGAGGAAGAAGTTCTTCAAGAGGAGGGCGAGGCAGAAGTCCTACAAATGTCGGTGGCAGAGGAGATAACCAGAACCCAAGTCAGCCAAGTGGCCAGAGATTTGATAAATAAAAAATTCAATGTCATTACTGTAAGAAGTTTGGTCATTATGCATATGAATGTAGGAAGAAGCAATATGACCAAGGAAGGCAAAGCCCAAGTCAGTCGACCAGCACCAACACTTCGATAAGTGCAATGTTAATGGCATCGACATCTCCACTTGAATGCAATGCTGTTCAAGAAAGTCCACATGACATATGGTACTTAGATTCAGGATGCAGCAACCACATGACTGGTAATTTGAATCTATTTTCCAGTCTAGACACTTCAGTTAAAAATGATGTTACACTTGGAAACAATGTCCAAGTTACTGTCTTAGGAAAAGGAACTGTTGATATTCTAACCAAACAGGGGGAGAGTAAGTATATCCCTAATATCTATCATGTTGAAGGTTTGAAACATAATTTGTTAAGCATTGGAAAACAGTTACAAAAAGGCTACAGAGTCTACATGGAAGATGAACACTATGTGATCAAAGACAAGCGTCCAAGCGACCAGCTGATAGCAAAAGTGCCAATGACAAGCAACTGCTTGTTTCCATTGAGGATAGTTCCTGACATAAAAGGGAAGACAAACTCAGGAGCTGCATTCTAGGTAGAAAGTGAAGAAACAGTCGAGATCCTCGACAAGAGAGAAAATTGCAGCGCTAATTTGTGAGCTGCATTTCAGATAGAAGTTCAAGATGAATCCTGGTTGTGGCATTTCAGAATTGGACATCTGAATTTTGGTGGGCTAAAGCTACTGCACATAAAGAATGTGGTGAAGGGATTTCCATTGATCGACAGACTAGAGAGGGTTTGTGAAGGCTGCATTTTTGGCAAGTAGCACAGAGAGACATTTCCAGTCGGAAAATCCTATAGAGCACACACACCACTTGAAATTGTGCACTCTGACATTTGTGGTCCAATGCAGACATCATCTATTGGTGGCTGCAACTATTTTCTAACTTTTATAGATGATTACTCAAGAAAAACATGGGTATATTTCTTGAAACATAAATCTGATGCATTTGGTTATTTTTAGCAGTTCAAGGCACTCGTGGAGAACCAGAGTGGTCACCGCATCAAGATCTTAAGAACCGACAGAGGAGGTGAATATGTTTCAAATGAACTTCTGAAGTTTTGCAAGACCCATGGCATACAGAAGCAATTCACTGCACGGTATACACCTCAGCAGAATGGTATTGCCGAAAGAAAGAACGGAACCATCATGGAGATGGCATGTAGCATGTTGGCAGCCAAGCATTTGCGAAATGAGTATTGGGGTGAAGCAGTCCCAACTGTCGTATACATTATGAACCGATGTCCGACAAAGAGTGTGAAGAACAAAGTTCCCCAAGAAGCATGGATAGGTATGAATCATAGTGTTTCACATTTAAAAGTTTTTGGTTGTGTTGCATATGCTCACGTTCCAGATGAGCTGAGAAGGAAGCTAGACAAGAAGGGACATAAATGTATTTTTGTCGGCTATTCAGAAGACACAAAAGCATACAAGCCTATATGACCCTGTCACAAGGAAAGTGATTATTAGTCGGGATGTTCAATTTGTCGAGAATGAATTGTGGGATGGAACCGTCGACATAAATGTCAACATTGTGTCGAACGTCGACAACGATGATATGGAAAAGGAAGTGGTTCAAATACCACATGTAATTCAACCGGTCGGAGCACCATCGACTCCCATAACACTAAGACATGGTTCAGCACAAGGACCATCGACATAAGTAGCAGCTCAAGCTACACTGACAAGTACACCAAGAGGACAACAGACTCCATCAAGCATTTCGTCGAGGTCGACATCAACAGAACCGATGAAGACAAGAAGTCTGCGGGAGATATATGAAGCTGGTACACCTAATTCATTCTCTCTCTTTTCATTATTTTCCCCTATATATGATCCACTAACATTTGAAGAAGCTGTTGAAGAAGAAGTATGGGCACAAGCCATGGATGAAGAAATAGAATGCATTGAGAAAAACCCAACATGGGAACTGGTTGATGTACCAAAAGACAAGGATGTAATCAGTGTCAAATGGATTTATAAGACAAAGCAAGATGCTGATGGGAATGTGCAAAAGCACAAGGAAAGAATGGTAGCAAGAGGGTTCACACAGCAACTTGACATTGACTTCAATTAAACGTTTGCACCTGTTGCACTCATGGATACAGTTAGAACAGTTTTGGCCATTGCTGCACAAAACAAATGGCATGTTCATCAAATGGATGTCAAGTCGGCATTCTTAAATGGCTATCTAGAAGAGGAAGTATATGTGGAACAGCCACAAGGGTATGAAGTTCTAGGTCAAGAGCATAAAGTGTACAGGCTGAAAAATGCATTATATGGTTTGAAGCAAGCTCCTAGAGTTTGGTACAGTCAGATTGATTCCTATCTCATTGAAAATGGATTTCACAGAAGTGAAAGTGAACCGACTTTGTACACCAAAGTCAATGAGCAAGGTAAGATGTTAATTGTCTTCCTGTATGTAGATGATTTAATATTTACTGGTGATTATGGCATAGAAGATTTTAAAATAGTCATGGAAAGTGAATTTGAAATGATCGATCTGGGGCTTATGAAGTTTTTTCTGGGCATTGAAGTTCAGCAGTCTGAAAGTGGTATTTTTATATCACAGTCTAAGTATGCAAGTGAAGTTTTAAAAAGGTTTAACATGTCTAACTGCAAGACATCCCCAACACCAGTGATAACAGGTTTAAAATTGAGCAAGGATGATGAAGGATCCACTGTAGATTCTACGCTGTTCAAAAGGCTTGTTGGAAGCCTTATGTATTTGATAGCAACAAGATCAAACATTATGTATGGATTAAGTCTGATCTCAAGGTTCATGGATTCACCAAAAGAATCACATTGGCAAGCAGGTAAAAGAATTCTGAGGTATGTAAGTGGCACAAAATACCTTGGTATTATGTATTCAACCTCAGAAAATTTTAAACTCATTGGTTACACTGACAGTGACAGTGGAGGTAGCATAGATGACAGGAAAAGCACATCTGGGTACACATTTCATTTTGGTACAGGTGTTGTTTCATGGGATTCAAAGAAACAACCCATAGTAACTCTATCTTCAGCTGAAGCAGAGTATGTTGCAGTAACAAGTGCTGCATGTCAAGTTGTCTGGATGAGGAGAGTCTTAAAAGACTTGTCACAGAACCATCAAGAACCGACAACAATATTCTGAGACAACAATTCAGCCATAGCATTATCAAAGAATCATGTGTTTCACAAGAGAACCAAGCACATCGACACAAGGTTTCATTTTATAAGAGAGTTGGTAAACGATAAGAAAATTTGTTTAGAATTTTGCAGGTCTGAAGACCAACTTGCCGACATCTTCACAAAGCCATTGGCAAAGGACACATTCCAGTATCTGCGTAGTTATCTTGGAATGAAAAGTTCTCCATAGTGAACTCTGTCATAAACAGAGCATGTCTAAGCTCTGAAACATTTTGTAAATTTTGTTTTAAAAATCCCCATCTGCTTATAATTAAGGGGGAGTGTTGGAAAAATGTAATTACTCGCAGATAAGTACTTGACTTCCAGCCGACTCTGTCAGAGTCTGTACAAGTCAAGATCTTGTCTGTCAGTCTAACAAGAAGGAAGAGTCAACGAGTAGGCAATGTAAACCAGTTGAATTTATTTTTGAACCTAAGTTGTTAGGTAGATAGTTATTACAGTCTTTAATAGTGAGTCAGTTGGCCCATATAGAAGCAATCTTCAGGTTGCCTATAAATAGAAGAAGCAAATTGTAAATCAGTTTACAGAGACAGTCACACAGAGACAGTCACAAGAGACACAATAGAGAGAAAGAGGAACTCAAGGTGAGAAAGAGAAGTCGAAGCTCAAGCTTCTGTGCATGTGATTAGTCTGGACCGACAAGTCTGGACCGACCAGTTTGTGACCGACAAGTTTGTAATACTTTGTTATTTCCACATAGTTAATATATGAAATAGTCTATGGTTGAATGCATGATTATTTGGCCACACATATTTCCAGATTTACTTCTGTAAATGTCTTTTACAATTACTGTTAAGTGAAAGATCAAAGAACCCATAAAAATCTCACCCCATGAAAGTTCCAGGTTTTACGACACATTGGTCGACTCAAGTCTTCCTACATATTTGGGCATATGTTTTTTTATAAGTTATTTGGATTTGTTAATGTGTCCATTTTTACTTCATCTTACTCACAGGTGAAAAGCATTTGTAATTTCTTAAGTCTTTAGACTAAGAAACATACTCTGTAGATTTCGACCAAAGTGAGCCAACTAGAGTGGTCGATTGTGTGAGCCGACTTGAGTGGTCGGTTGAATCAGCCAACTGAAGTGAGCCGACTTAGTCGAAGACAAGAAGTGAACCGACTTGGTCGAAGCAACCGACTTGGTTGAAGCAGCCGACTTGGTCGAAGAGAAGAAGTCAGCCGACTTGGTCGAAGTGACAAGTGGTCGAGGTAAAAATCAGTGGGTAGAACCAACAAGTTAGTCGAAGTAAATTTAGTCGAGTGGGAGATCAACTAAAATTTATAAACTTGTCTAGTTGGACATAGACAAGTTTCACCCGACAGGTGAAAAAGGAAAAGTGGTTGGCGTGAAAAGTGAAAATTAAATTTTAATATCGACTGAGCCCTAAACCCAAGTTTAGTCGGCTTGGTTTTGGATAACAAGAATGTTGTGAAGACAGTAATATTCATTATTTAGTGAAAAAACACTTGTTTCTATATGTATCCACATTCAAGCTCATATATATATATATCCACATTCAAGCTCAAAAATATATGTGGTGCGAAAATCAAAGGTAAATTATTAAAATTTACTTATTTAGAGCGAAACACCAGCAAAGATTGTCTTTCAATTTCTTCTCTCGCGATACTCAGACTTCAATTCCTTCTCTCACCATAATCAGAGCATTTCGTGGGTAGTTGCGAAGAGTTATACTCTAGTCATAGAGAGTGGTCGGCAATAGCAGCAACCCTGAGCATACATAAAACAAAATAAAACCTGAAATGCATTTTCAGCATTTGATTGCTATAGAAGAAAATGAAAATACTTCCTCATTTAAGAGTGTTCTTACCTCACGCTCCATTGGAAACAACCTCCCTAGTAATCCTATTGCCGTTCATGATGACCGTTCCTGTTAACACCACCAGCCAAGCTTCAAGCGGTCCAAGTACAACATGGTGGATGCTTGCATATTTGTAAAGCAAATAACGATAATTAGTATTTTCCCCCTCCGCAGAAGATGTGTATTGTCCAGAAGAAGTTCCATAATCAAATATTAAGCTTACAACGCCATTCAAGAGATTCTCATGTGATTATATTTTGAAAGAGAAATATGAACGTGCAAAGCAAAGGAGAATGTTGGTTCTCAGATGACATTTCGGTAAACTATTATGTGATTATTCTTTGAAAGAGAAATATGAACCTGCAGAGCAAAGGCCAAAGCTTTTTGGAAAATTATGACATTGAGGTGGACTGTTTTCATGCACATCTACTGCATGCACTGCATGCACCTAGATAGCAGCTACTAAAGGCATCAGATGATCGATTGCATGTTTTCAGTTTTTTGTCAGAGTTCGGGCGAGTGCACACTACACAAAGGTCCGTAAGTTGTCAGATTTCTTAACAAAAATATTTTTCCACAATAAGAGAGGGATGATCCAAAAAAATTGAAAACCACTTAATTTAAGGGCTAAACTATATCATAAAAAAATGTATTTTGTATGGTACAAATACCAAAATCTTAGTGATTACATAATTCTCTGCTTGCAGGGAATAATAATTAAATAGAAGAGACACCTATTCAAAGGAGATTGTTGAATGGGTGTTCACTGAACCACTAGGAGGAATGAGCAGCTATAGAAGGTTGGTTGAAAAGTTGCAGCACTAGCATTTCACTTTCTCGTTGTTGGAGGAAGCATAATCCCTAAAATTGTGGTCATGTCCCCTGAGAGAGGAAACTGAGCTGGTGGCTCATTTAATTTCAAAACTGACCCAAATACCTAGGTAATCTTATAAATACCATCAAATTGAGCAGGAGGCTCACTATTACTCATTCTATTTTCCATGTGAATGAACTTTGTGACTGCTGCAAACTGAAAAGTCAGACACACAAGGAATTTGATGAGGGGATAGCTAAAGTGGAATTGCTGAGTTAAGTCTGCTACTGAGTGCTAAGTTACAACAAGTTGTTGTATGTGCTATTATCCAGTGATCTTTGTCCTAGTGGTTTAGTGAATAGGCTCGGGGGTCCTAAGTAAGTAATCTTGGCTGCTTCAGGAGACGGTTGGGTGGAGCCGTATCCTTTGGGTGTTTGTCCCCCTTCTGCAAATTATCCAAGTTTTAACTGTTGTTATCTATCTGTGATTTAATTCTATGTCTGTATTTTAATTAAGAAGTATGCTTAGTATTTGTAAAGTTTAGTTTAACTAGTTAATATTATCCATGATATGAACTCTCTATCTGTAAATTGTCATAAGTAGATTTCACATATACAATGTTTATTGGAAATTTCTTATTCATTGTGCTAAAAGGAGAAAGCTGCAATCTAGTTAGTTTGAAGTTATTGTTTAATGATTATTAATCGAATTTTATTGATTAGGGTAATATTTTAAATTAAAATGATGCATTTACCTTCTCTTTGAATATTAATTATAAACTCACTAGTTTAGTTAGTCTTATTACACTATACTATTATTATCATTAGTAACTTTCAATTAGTTTACGTTTAAAAGAATTAAACTTATTTTAAAGCAAGACTAGAAAAAATATTTCTTTTAAATAAACTAATCAGTGCTCCATCTAAAAACAAAACAAGGGTTTTTATTAGAGGATATATATATATATATACACACACACATTTTAGAGTCTTATAAAAACAAAAATCGAATAGTGAATTGAAATCAATAGAAAAAACCCTGTGTTATGCACATACCTTACACAGTATAATGGATTTAAATCAAATTCCAATCCACGGTCGAGTTCTGGCCCACGCACTAAAAACCTAGTGTTATCCCTAAAGTTGAACCTAGACTACGGGATTCAAGCTTAAGGAAATCTTTGTTCAAAAATGCATAAATCAAATAAAATCAAATTGAAAACACAGGCTGGTATCAAACTAGGGCTAATGGAACTTACAGTACTAGAAGGCACTAAGCTAGTATTACTTGTTTGTATAGCTTACACAGTTCTGGTATAAAATCAAAACATCACACAATTTACAATAAAGAAAACTGGTATATGTCACAGATTGGTAAATACAAGTATTTATACAAAGATCAAAGAATTTAAGTGAAGGCTGGTATGAATCAGAGCTGCAAGAAAATAAAACAGATGCTGTATAACATGAAATCAATCACAAAGTTCAATATCCAGGTACTATGATCCTAAATCATGAAGTGAAACTATCAATGTTTGTAAAAATAAAAAGATAACTGTCATCTCACGATAAGAATTATTGTAATGGAATATGAATGACCATATACATAACAGAATTATCAGAGAGACAATTTATATAACACAAGGACAAATCATCATCAAGTTTATTCAAAACTAGAACCTGTCACTGAAGCTGCAAAATGCTCATGCTACACAGGTGTGCTTACAAATGATCAAGCATTACTCCCAAAACAGCCAACCTACAGTCCCCTGCGTTCTCCTGAAAGGAAGAACTCCCTCTTCTCTGCTCAGTCGAGACCTTAGCTGGGACCTCTCTCTCCTGAAAGGAAGAACCTTCTCCTTTTTCTTATACAAAAATATTCTATCTACAAACTAACAATAGATCCTATATTTCAGGATCGAATCTGCTTCCAAAATTGGGAAGTCAATCCCTTTTTAATATGGAGCTTATCTTTAACTTGAAATCTGGAATTAATCTGGCAGATTCCAAATACTCTGCCACTTGTAATTGATTCTACAACTGCTTGCTAAGGATATTTTGATTGCCGATCCTCCTTTGAATTTAAGATTGGTCTCTGTCACTTGTCACCAATCATAACCGTAATGTTGATTTTATGCCTAAATATCTGGACCTGATCTTCGCATGTCGCCTTCAAATCTGAGATGGACCGCTTGAAATCTTGTAGCTGCCAGGTACTCGATCTAAAATTACATTCTGCTATTTGAGAAATAGCATTATTCTACTACCTCTTTTTTAACCCACTCTTCATGATTTGGAAACAGTAATGAACCCTGTGTCAATCTCTTCCTCTGAGTAAATCTAGTGTTCTCTGCACCAGTATAAATACATACTTGTGATCGTTTTAATTGACTTTCCATCTATCGTAACAAATCTATAGGGCATAGAGGATCATTTTCACCTACTATAAACGACACTGGTATTTTCAGGTGAGAAGTCAAAGAAAGATCAAATCTTGTTCCATAGAAACAAACAATTGCACCAAAATGAGATTATATGTCTCTAGCAAGAGTTTCAAATAAATGGCCACCTCCGAAACAAAATCCTACCATGGTCAGTTTGTATGATATTCCAGCTACGCTAAACTCATCTAAAAGCCATTTTGCAAATATGTCGATGTCACTCGCAACTCTCTGTGGTCGATGTTTCCTTCGCCATTCTTCAAATTCACTTCGAGGCCTATCCTTGCTCCAAGGTTCTCCTCGATACAAGTCTGGCAACAAGACATTATATCCATTGCATGATAGGCGATAAACAAAGTCTCTTGTCCCAGAATCTTCAAATCCAAATACATCACTTAGAAGAAGTACCGCAGCTCCATTATTGTTTTTCACAGCCTTTAATAGATAAGCATTGAAACTGTCATCTACCCTTAAAACCATCTCAACACCATTAACTAGTTCACAGACTTCATCAATGTCTCCCCCATACTGCACTTGGTTATCCAGCATACATTTTACAACATATTTTTTGCAGTGGATGCATATTTTAATCGGATCTGATTGTGAGAATTTTGGCAGAACAGATTCCCAGTTAGAAGGAAGTCCACCCTGAAGAAAAGTCATGAATTTGTACCCCTCACGAGGATATTTCTGTTTATATTTCTCCAGTATTGAGTTCAATTCTTCTTCTAATATTTCTCCGTATTTTGTTTGCTTCTGCAGGTCCATCTTCATCATCGTGTATCAATACATAATGCTTCAATACCTTTGGATCCATTGCACCTTCATTTAAACGAAAGGGAAGTTGATCTGTGTTGAAGAGATCCACACATTTATTGACAGGATTTTCATCTTTGGAAGAAACAACCAGAAGACATGCAATAGGGTGGTCAAATGCTTCATGCTCTGAAAAATATAGTGTATCTCGGAACCACAACTGCTCCAGTTTTAACAAAAATAATCTTCTTTTTCATTGGCTTGTTCGTCCTTGGATCAATCTGCTCTAACAGCTCCATTATTTCACATTCCTCAACAACAGAATGAATATGCAGTACAGGCTTTGTAACCAGCAGTAAATACTGCTTTATGTTCTAATAGCTCCCATATCTGTAACTGCGTGCTTCAGAATGCAGAGAAGTATATTCATTGTAATCCAAACCCATTTGGACATTCTGTCATCAAAATTAAAATACTACCAGTTTGGACCAATGCTGCCAGTGGTAAGAATTTCACCCTGTAACAAATGTCTTTTGCACATACATAGGCTCATAATCAATGAATAGAAACTTTGATGATTTAAGGTAACAAAAGGAACCCTAATGGTGAGAAATCAAATATAAAATATGAAACAAAGTAAAATAAAAAACAATAAAAACCAATCATAATCAAAAATTTAAAAATAAGCAGGATGAACAACCCTAGAGATAACACCTAGGTACAGATAGGGTAAATAAACTTAGAACTATAAATAAAATACTAAATCAAGATCATCGACAGGCCACAGCGCTGGTAAGAGGCTGAAGGCCCCTTTAGTATTATCAACTACTTTTAAAACATACAAGAGTTATCATAACAACCTTAGGGCTTAATAATGAATATAAAACAGTAAAAAGATTGAATCCACTCGACAATAGCCTCATAGCTTGTATAACTACTCACATTTTCATCCAAGAAACCAAACAGCGAATCCCATATTCGAAAACCCATAGGAAACATTTTCACCCGTACATTACATTATAAATAAAACAAAGCAATGATCTCTTGGCTTAGTATTTTTATTTTAGAAACAATGAATGTCTTTAAAAACTTGAATCATTTTAATAGTGGCCTCACGACCTTTTCTCAAGTAAACTAAATAGATTTTGGCCCTACGGTCGATTTAGTTTCATGTTTTAAAACAAACGCTATAACACTGATAAAACAAGTCTTAAATACATCATCAAAAATCCCTCACGGGTTATTATATTCCTTAACATCAAACATGGTGGAATGACAGTCATAGGACTGTTCTTTTTACATCGTAAGACAAAATACAAACACTGTCACTAAAAAAAGCATAGAAAAGTCACTTCGACTCCACGATCAAAGGATCTTTCCTTTACATTTTAAATGTAAGAGCCTTGCGGCTTTACCAAAGGGAATTTCTACTTTCACAGGAAGACAATGCAGAGATGGTGATCCAGATTATGCCATAAGAACCTAGGTCAAGCCACAGAGCCATGAAGGGTAAGGTAACAGGTTTTACCTGGACCGCCAAACCCTTTCAGCCCAGCGTTCCAACCAATATGTTTGTTTGCAGAGAACCGTATCGGGATTCCTCCTACACATACAAACCAAAGGAGGTTCAAACAGTACTTTATAAAACTGATTTGTAAAATAAGAAAATCTTTTATCAAAGTGCAGAGGAAGAGCTTACCTGTCCCTGCATATAAAACCGTAATCGAAACAAGAGTTCGAACTACGAAGACACCTTCTCAAGGAAACAAATGATCGCCAACAAAACTATTCACACTCGGGCAGGGTTAAAAAGGTGTCGAGGGTCAAGAACCTTGGCTCCTCCACCTTCATGTTGCATAGAGGATTTAACCAGTTGAGCAGACAGAGACCAAATGGATTGACAAAGAACAAATGAATCCAATACCAAACTACATAGAAAAGACAAAACACAATCAATGAGGTGCATTAAATGTCATGGTTTATGAATTAACATAACAAGTGATGTACAGTTGGATTATTTATGTCGTCGCATGAACAACAAATGCAAAATCCTTTGATCTTTTTAAAAATGATACCCTCGTATGCATGTACTCATATATGTTTGTCCCAAGGGTCGATTTTATCCGCTGAAGTGTAAATAAAGACCCAAACCATAATGTTTTGTCAAGAATCAAATTACACCCTTAACCTCACCTCAATGCCTTTGTATTTTTGTTTTATGGTCAGGTACTTCTTCTCCTAGCAAAAATAAGTTTACCTTCGTGTTGTCAAGGGATAGTCTTTGATAAGTCTAGGTGTTTAAGCCTTAGCTTAGGAACCTTTTAGTTTTCCTTCCATCCCTCCACCGCCAATACTTGCACATTGGTTACGCACATATTTGCATTAGCTACTTGAGCTAAGTAAGACCTGAATCCTTTTTCCCTAAGCTCTCCCTTTAAAAGAGTTTTCTAGCATGAAAAACCAAAGGGAAAACATTAAAGCAAAAACACCAACTGTAGTTAATAGAGAATGATTTTACTGCCATAACTTAAAGAGGTGAAGCAACGATGTAGTAATCAGTCACATAATAGTTGTTTGGTTACCGTGTGTTTGTCCTTAAGTTGGAACACCATATAAAACTATATATTCTATGAAATTACAGATATATTTATTTATGTATTACATTTTGTTTTGTAAATTTTGGAGATGTTACAGTATGATTATAAAAATATAATTCATATGAAATGTTTTCAAACAAGGTAAATAGCTGCAAAGCAGCTAGTCCCTCCTTTGAGATTATGTTTAGAAGTAGGTCAGTGTAACAATAAAGAATGTAACAATCAATATAATAGATAATATAGTTGTAAAGCTTAATATTAAGATGATTATATAGGGTTAATATAATGAAGCAAGATAGATGTCATGTTGACATAATTTGAAATATAAAGAAAATAGGAAATGTACTACAAAATTCAAATTCTAAAGAACTTAATAGGTACAATAGTTATAAAGGAATTCTATTTGAAAATATATATGTTGCTTGAAAATAAGATTTTGCACATTAAGTTAACTAGAGCGAGTAGAAAAATGAAAAATGTTGAAAACTTCATGAATTTATAACAAGATCATTGAATTATGAACCATGACCTATTAGCTAAAAACATGTGAGACTAGACTAAACGGTTTGCAAATGACCATGTTATTGCTCGTAAATCTTATCCATTCATTAGAAACCCATTGAACAAGTACTTAGAGTGTAAATTAAATTTGAAATTATGATAAAAATAGAAAAACTGAACAATTTAGCAAGTTACTTTTTTTCTTTTGAAAAAAACTAAATAATTTATATGTGGACTCGTTGAATTGTGAACCAAGGTAACCATTACCTACTAGCTACAAACATGTAAGAGTAGATTAGATAGTTTCCAAAGGACCATGTTATTGTTTATATATCTCTTATTCTAGTGTTGGATTTCCCACTAGAAATAGAGACTGTACACATTGGAAATTTAATTGCATATGCAACAATATGATAATACTAGAAACATAACAACGACAAATGAAGAGTGAAAAATAAGCGAATGAAGCCAAAACTAGTCTAAATTTACATAGAAAAATATGAAATAATTAATTTACAAATGTTAAATAACTTTGTTATTATGATTAGTTTGCTTGCCATCGAAAAGTTATTTTATGAAATCTACAAAATATTCATTCAAGGAAATTAAAAATTGCTTTGTTTATTTGATTATTTAATTTGCAAGAGTAACAAATTACTAGCAAAACAAACATTTAAAAATTCAAAAAACTGATGTATATATTGTAGACAGTTTTAGAATATAAAAAAATAGTAAGTATATTGAAAGGGCGAAAGAGATGGGAAAAAGTATAGGTCTCTACGTTCTCTTATACAAGGATTGAACTATCTTATATAGACAAAATATAATCTATTACAAAAAACAAAAAAAAAACCGCCTGCAGTCTAATCTTGTTGTAGTGTTTTTTGTTGTTGGATAGAAAACCATGATACAAAAATATGATCGGATGTACTTTCTTTTACCACTCTATAGGCTATGTCCAGCTTTTGATGTGCCTGCAATATACAATAAAACTTATTATAAGAAAGCATTCTATAATTTAAAAAAATAATATATAATATTTAAAGAAAAGTTTTTGAACAGGGCCTTTCTATTTGAAACTTCATTTTGCCAAAATATAGTCATGGAATTTTCATTCCTCCAGATTTTTTTTTGCATCAAGAATTTCATTTTCATGATTAAGTATAAACTTCCCATGTACAGAAAGCTCACGCAACATGTAGATGGTAGTATATTTATCCTTCAAATAATCTTCATATTTTAATGTTATCAAATTTGGAAATAGCTTCCTTAAGATGTCACCTTTATGTACATGACGCTTTTTGATTATCTGATTTAATTTTGAGACAGTTTAATCGATGAAAATAGGGGACATGGGTTTCAATTCTGCATTTGATACAATGTAACATTTCTCCCTCAATTGATCCAAAGGATTCTATTGGTAAGTCACATTTTCAACATTTAGGTTGAAAGGGATTAGAATACATGTTTGACACTTGCAACGTGCCTTCAACCTGTTTCACATTGTTAAATGCATTTTTTAGTCAAAATTTATTTATAAGAAGTATATTTAATATAAAAAAATAAGAAGTATATTTAATATAACATAATTTTTTAGAGTTGTAATTTTTCACCTGAGTTGTGGACTTGAGAAATGCTTCTCGGTCATTGAGTGCCTTTTGTGACTGTAGGGGCATGATAAATGTTGTATGCCCTGTATGTAGTGTGTTTGGTAGTGCCTCTCTTCATTTCACCACATTTCTGAATAATAACATTGGATACTCTTTCCTTGAAATTCGCTCTTCAATGGAAGCAAACTCTGTTGCAAATGTCGGGAATAGTTGTAACTACATTTTAAGAATACATATATTAAATTTCATTGTTGTTATGGACATTAAAAAAATAGGAAATACTATTTTGAAAGATGAATGCATGGGTAGAAATATTCTTACAGTGGCTTTGTCATTTTTTGTATTGCCATCCTTAATCTCTAGAACATATTGTGTCTGTAATTTATTTGTCGTTGTCACAATTGCACCAATTGTTCCAAGTACATATTTATCTGTTGATGCTAATAGTCTTCTGATCGTTTTGTTTGGTATGAAGTTGTATTCTTTACATACTGGTATTATGTTATTTATGCTAATATTGTGATCTACTACAAGAATACATTCACAGTCACCATGGTCATAATCAGTTTTGGATGCAATCTTGAAATTTCTTAAGTGGATTCGTTTCATTGGAAGAAGTATTGCTTCGTATTGCTCAATGAAATGGTATTGAACGTTCAAGGTGACAGTCATTTCACCTTTGGCATCTTTTAAATATGCTAGTAGAATCTCAGATGTTCTTTGTGACTTGTCCAACAATGCTCTATATGTTATTAGGATGTTTCCATCGAAAACTTCTCCTCTTTTGAAACTTGTCAATTCTTCAATGGTTATTGGATTGCATCTTGATGTTTTGCTCCTATTAATGGAAAGAAGTTACATGTTAGTTAAGATAATGAAAGGGGATTTGTTTAATTTTTTATTTATCAATATTTACCTTTTAGATTCTATTTCTGGTGTTTCTTTTCCTTGTTCAACTTGGGCATGTCTCTTCATGTTCCTGTAGACAAGAGTAAATAAATTATGTAAATTTTTTTTATCAAATGTAACTTTTTGACTCTAAAAAGGAAAATTGATAAACACAAGAAAACTTGAATAAACGATAGGATAAGACTAAGCTTATAAGATCAAATCGAACAAATAACTTTGGCTATGATAATAAAATGCAGAAAAAGTCTCAAGCAATAATTTTGTAGTTTAAAAAATGAGTTTGTTTTAAGAACTCACTTCCTACAAATATCTTATAACCAACATTTATTGTATTGAAGAATTATTGTATTAGTTGTAACAAAGCAAGCTTTAGTGGTGAAAACTATAAAGTTTAGGACCACATAGAGTTATATGTCATAGGTATTTACTATATGTAGCTTTCGAAAAAAAAGATGATTCAAGCTACAACGAGTATTGGAGTCTAAAGGAGGGACTTTAATTTCATTAACAATTTCTAAGAAAAAGAGTCATTTCTATAAAAGAATCCAAAAGATATATCAGAACATTTGTAATTGTGTACTACAATTGAAGAGTTGCAATTATACAATAGTGTGAGGGATTTTGTAATTATTTAAAAAAACAAGTTAGTGAATTGTAGTGCTATGTAAGATCAAAGAATGAGATCAAAGAAGAAAAAAAGCCATAATTTGACAAAAAATTTAGACCTTCAAGTGAACAAAAGGGGTCTTCATGAACTAGGAACCTACTTCTAGTAAAGCTGACTAAATTGATGCCCAGGCGTGTCGTGGAAAAAAATACTGACATGTGGCGACTGAGGTGCTTGGCCTTAAGTGTATTTGTTGATGAACTAGTGTGTAATATGGTGGTTGTGACATCATATTTAAGTCATACATGGATGACAAAACAACATTGGTGTGGACAGAGGTTACCTGTTCCATGGATATGCTTGTTCAATGCGAGGAAGGTACAATGCTTGGAAGGAATGGATTCAAAGTGAAGCATATCCTTGTAAAAGTTATGTCATTACCTGCTATTGAAAAAAAGAAGAAGCTGATACAACATGAACGGTTTCCAGGTAAGCGAAATCCGCTAGTGGAATAACTGCAGGTAAAACAACTACATCTCTAGCTGGAAGAGACTAAAACTTCATTAGAATAAAACATAGCTCGCTCTTAACTGGTTCTTACAGAAGTAGCTATGAAACTATGGAATATGGAGACCGTTCCACAAATATCTTATTGGAAGAGAGAAATAATATGCTATAGCCTCTTCGGGCTCTCCTTTAAAGGCCGACTTGCAGGGAGAGCAGACAAAAGGGATGAAAGGCTACAAGTAGTAACGCACTCCAAAGCCAAATAGTGAATGGGACAATGTGATGTGTGCTCTAGGTAATTTACCAAATCCGGAGCTGGAAATAAGAGGATATTCATGCTTTCATCTCATTCTGGTTGTTGCTATAGTGCTTGTTGCACTGGCAAGTATCACATTCTCATATGAGGTTTTTTATATGATTTTTTTATTAGTGGACTTGGTGAGTCCATTCTCATGGGGATATTATTTGGAAGAATGATTTAAGACTATTTTGTGGTTCAAGACAAAGTTTGTTAGGTCACGCAAATCGGAAATATTTGGGTTGTCAAACCTTAATGTTGAAAGGGTATCGAATCTGGTTATGATATTCCATTGGATAAATTGTATAACTACTTTACCTAACTAGATTTGGTTGGGATGGAGTCAGCCCATTGTGTGCAATAATCAGCAGCAGTCAGAATATACCTATGCCCCATTGAGGATTTGTAATTTATTGGGTGAATAAAATTGATACCCCATTGCAAGTAACAATATTAATATCCAACCAATGAGGGTGAACAAAAGGGGCATTAGTGAACCAAGTAACAATATCAATATCCAACCAATGAAGGGGTCTTAGTGAACCAAGTAACAATATTAATATCAACTAATAAGGGAATGAGGAGGTGGCGATGACAAAGAAAATTGAGGAGTTGATCCCCCAAAAGTCGGTCAATTAATGAACTAATAGTGGCCTCTACAAAATGGTGTGTAGAATAAAGTCTAAATAAAACACCCCATTTCCCACATTTATTTTATCATTTTTGGTGATTCATTGAAAATATGAGTTCTTTGTAGACATGCAGTCATGGATTTAACAAATTGAAGGATTGCAACCACACTCGAGCTCTTTGGTGTTTTTCAGAAAATATTAGGGTCTTTTATGGCTCTGACTTCTCACAAGGTCAAACAAATAATTATTCTTAATCTTAGATTTAGAACCCTTTCTTTTCATGTAAACCTAATTACTACAGGCCTTAGCCATGGTTGGTAGTTGGACAACTTGAAAACCCATTACTAGAGGCTTCACACACCGGCGGTACTTGTGTGTGGGACCCATAAGGGATTTGAAGGCTAAGAGAGTAGATAGATATTACATAAAATAAATAGATATAACATGAAATAGATAACACAATACAAGTTCAATACTATTAGCCATCAGTTTTGGTACCACATTAAAAGCAAAATAAAATAAAAAAAGAAACATTGAGAACATACCTGTACTTTCTTTATTTGGGACATAAACCAACATCTAAAATAAAATGTCTAAAACAGACATAACAAAGCATGAATGGATTCATGGTCACTCCAATATGTCTCTAATATATTGACTTCACAATATTCAAAAGGAAAATGTGTCCAAATGTGATCAATGCGACTTTTTGTTTTTGGAGTAGATTTGTTTGTTATTTTGTTTAATTGTTGTGAGTGCATGTATTCTATTAGTTGTCTACTTCTTTCACTATTTGCATGAATGTCGATATTGAAATTGCCAATTATCAAAAGGATGCTATGAATATGAAGTATTTGTTCCTTTGCAATTGAGATTGTGTCAATGATCATTGTTGCAGATGAGAATGGAGCAGCATATATGTTCATTATGCAAACATGTTTTTGGATATATAGCTCTGACATAACGAGTTCAACTTTATCATTGCAAATTTTTTTGGTTGCGAGTATGTCTATATTCTTTTCTATGCAAGAAAGCACTTCATGTACAAAGTATGATGTATTGAAGTTGAATTTGGAAAATTCATTTCTATTTGGTAGAAAATTTGTTCTTATTTCTTGAATTAGAGAATCATATTGCTGCTGAGATCTTGGTCTTGTAGTATGTCGTCAATGTGTGCTTGTAATCTACATGTGTTCAATGTTGCAATTGAAAGTATATTTGAACATGTAGCATATTTTTGAAAACACTCTAATTTCCATTCTGCATCTGCAATCAATCGTTTCATTTCAACGACCACCTTTTTGTTTACATAGAAGTTTTCTTAACTTAATTTTTGAATTAGATATAGTGATTCCATGGTTTTCACTCGTCGTAAATCTATGTAGACCAATCCATATGTTCTAATGATAGTTGGATCAAATACAAGTCTATTTAAAGTTAATCCTTGTGCTCTATGTATTGTTCTAGAACATGCTAACTATATTGGGAATTGCTTTCGTACAATAGTTTGTTTCCTTCCTTTAGACCAAGACAATGGCTTGACGACATGAAATATTGGTGTCCATGTTGGTGAAATGCTTTCGTCATAGAATTCACGAAACTTTTCTCTTTGCAATTTTCCAACAATTGGATCAGCAAATTCTACCCAAACAACATCGACTTTTTTTATCATTTGAGTAACTATTAAATGCTCCATCCGCACCATTGACAAGACTGTCTTCTATGTTGTAGTTTCCTCCATATAATTCAACCAACATGTTTTTTTTATTAGTATTTTGGCTGGTAAATTTGATGTCTTGTCATAGGTTTGAAGGTTTCTTGACTATTCTCAATTTCGTCAATTGCTTCAAGGGTTATTAATTCTTCATCTACTACTAAAAGCATTTTGTCATTATGTCTTTGCACATCCTTGTTTTTGTAAAATAAGTATGGAAAAAGTGGATCTACAGGTGCTAGTCTGTAACAATGGCGATTTATGTACTCTATTTCGTCAGCAGATTGCTCATTCAATCTCATTTTTTTCAAGATTTTGATAAAGTCTTCATCTTTTTTACGCATTGTCAAGTGCAAATTATAGCATTTCACTTTTTCTTTCCAAAACGTATATGATAACTTATGCTTTTTCTTGCCAAAAAGTATATGATATTTTATGCTTTTTCTTGCCAAAAAGGATATGATAGTTTATGCTTGTTCAATATCAGACTTTCGAAGATAAGGGAATCTTTGATAGGTTGTGCTTGATACAAGTCACCTGAGAAGATAATATCGACATTTCCAAAATACGTTGTTGGCATGTGATTTATTTCTCTTATTCGTTTGTCAATTTGGTACAAGAATGTTGAGCCAACAAGGGATGCCTCATCAATTAGAAAAATATGAAGTTGTCCATAGTGTTTTGTTAAGGTATCTAATTTTTCATTATTCAAGGGTAGGTATTATGATTTGTTGAATGGCATGAAAAATGCAGAGTGTAGTGTGACACCACTTGAATTAAATGCATCTTTTCCTGTGTATTCTATTATGAGTCCCTTTATTTTATGTGGGTCATACTCAATTATATTATTATACATGCGCATAAGGGACTAGAATAAAGCTTTTGCAGTAATGTTTTCCTTGTTCCCGCGCCTCCTGTCAAGAACAAATAAATCAGTTCATTTGGTGCCCTTTTCTTTCTAGTCATTATATCTTTGACTATAGCTTCCCGTTCTTTGTTCAATTGTCTCCTTATATTATAAAATGTGTTGTTTTGTAATATATGTGGTTGATTTACAAGGTGATAAGGCTTGTCAAGTGATGTTTTTATTTATTTTTATGTTTTGGAAGTGTTTTAGATCAGCATCAATATTGTATTTGTCATATTTCTCGTAATCATAGTGGAATATATCATTTCTACTTGTTTTGTTCTCTCGAGTTATGTCTCTATTAAACACCTCATAATATTTAGCTTCTAGTGTATTTGATGCATCATCAACGTCACCCCATGATTCAGTTGTTGTGTACGTGAACCTTTGTTGATTTTCTTTAATGGTGCTTTTCAAGAACAGGTACACATTGTGCCAAGTTGAATATTGTTCCTTAAAAATGATTTCGTCACGTCGATAGGGAACATATAACATTAATTGTTCTCTATAGTAGTTATGAGGGTATTTATGCTCATTGAATCTCACATATCTAATCACATACGGAACATTACATTTTATTCATTTGTTTCCTTTTTTGTATAACTTGATGCAAACTCTGCCAAGCATATATGTTCAATTGTTGCAGGATGTTGTAGATAAGAATCAATGATTGATGCAAATACTATGTCTTTTGAATCATCTGGTTCTCATTGTAAATCCTTTGTCTTTTTCAAATTGAATGCTCGTTGGTATCGAGGCAAAGTATTAATGAATATGCATTTCCTTGAGCTAGTGTTCAAAGGAAAAGATAGAACAATATATACATCTTGTTGTGCAGACATGTGTTGCAAGTTTAACAAAGCCTTTCCAAGTCTACTTATTGTTTCTATGATGTCAATATTTTTTTTTTGGTGTTCTTTTATTATATGCCTAAATGTCTCTGTTTAGTGTTCTATCAATATTTGGCATGTAAGAGCTACAATATGTAGCTGCAACATATAAATGAAGTACAAATTGGGAGTCTGTATTTTCATTCCAAACTCTTGGGATACGATGAGAAAAACTATCTATCCATATGTCTACAGGTTTTCTTTCTAGTAGGATTGTTGTTCTATTTAGACTACATTTAATGGCATTGATGTAATCATCTTCTGTCAAAACCAAGCTCTACTAAGAAATTATCAAATGTATATGCATTAGAGGAATTTTGGGGTCTAAAATGGGCCTCCTAAGGAAAATAATAAAATAATAGTTAAAATAATAAAATAATATTGATTAATTTTGGAGGAAGAAAGAAAAAAACTACTTTTTGTGTTCGTATTTTCAACATATCTCCCTGTGTTTTTACTCAAATTTTGATTGGGAGAGCTTGTTGGATGCGGAATCAAACTCTGCATCCAATGAGCTCTCTCGATCGAAATTTGAGTAAAAACACAATGAGATATGTCGAAAATACGAACAAAAAAAGTAGTTTTTGTTAATGACAAATATGTCAATTCAACCATTATGATTGACTTATTTTATTGAAATTCTATTGGTTCTTGAATTCCAACTCACAAAAAATTATTTTGGCACGTTTTCTTATAAGGCCCAATTTAGACCCCAAATTTCCTCTAATGTTTCATCATATTTAGCATGCTCCAAAGTATCAAAAATTAACTTTACATTTATTTTCATTTTAGCATTGTTATATTTTGTTGGTTCTAGTATTCTTGTTTTTTGCATTGGGGGTATGGGGAAGTTGAACCTGCAATGGGTATTTTTATTTTTCCTACAAGTTCTTGTATGATTATGAGGTTGAAATTTTTTAAGATCATTTGCAAGTAAACTTGAATCATGGGAAAAATATCTATCCACAAATTTCTCTATTTCAACATTTGTATTTTTTCCATAAATTGGTGCATCTTTTATCTACGTCCATGATCATGTTGACTTTCTCTATTTTGGAATTCTGTTACAAAGAAATAATCTTTTATCTGACCATAGTATTTGTAATCATAAGAAACTAGTTCGTAGCGCATTTATTCTGTTTCTATAATATCGAACACAAGTTACAGGATCATTCCGTACCAATGTTTCAATTTCATTATCTTGTATTTCATTTTCAATGGGAAGATTTGTCTTTTCTTTTATATATTTTAGTGCAATGATTAATGGGTTTCAAGGATGCTCTGCACTACTAAAGGATACAAAGAATATCGAGGGTCCTAGTTGCCGTATCATTTCATAAAGGTTTTTGCGTACACCTAAATGGTAGTCTGGTGATGTGCAAATTGATTTTAGATCCATGGAACCAATGTCTGATTTTAGTATCCGGTCCAAATTTGGTTTGGAATTAACATCTTCTCCTCTTGTTTCAATGGCTCAAATTGCACACAAACAACATTTGCAGTTTTTTTTTTTTGGTCAACATTTTATATATTTCTAAATCGGGTCTATTTGTTTTCTAACCTAAGCTAATATCATTCCTGATTGATTTTTTTAGAGAACGAAGAGTTAATTTTGTTTCACGTGTATGTATGCTATTACTAGATGATATTTTGTTGGTATTAGCACTTGTTTCTATTACTTGTTGCAATGGCTCAAAATGAAATTGTTTTATTCCTATTTGATATTGAATAACATTAAACACCTTTGATGTTTTTCTTTCTGGGTGGAATGTAGCCATGATGGTCATTGTTTTGGTAGACCATATGCAAATTTCTATGTTCCAAATATAGGATATCCAAGCGTAGATGAAAAGGCCGCCTTCTATGTTTCCTTTTTCATACGACAATCCCAAATTGACAACATATGCTTGCCAATTAGCTATTGTTGGAACATATTTCAATATGTCAATATTGATATATTGTTTTATGCATCTAATTACAAAAGAATCATTTTTCCCTATTGCGTTGGTGAAATTTTGGTATGTGTCGTAAGAAATGTGCATCATATCCGTTGTGTGTTAAATGGAAAATGGTATCAAATAAAGTTTCACCATGTGCACTATTGAATCCACAAACTCGTTCTAATCCACATGCAAGCATTTTCTTTTTTATTTGAATCCATTGTTGTTCTATGTCTTTATATTTTATATTATGTTCATTATGTAGATGACTATTGATCGTGCAAGTTTGTCTTTTGCACAGTAATGGTTCAAAATGTCCAGCAAGAGGATTTTCATCATGAAACAATATGTTATATATGATGTTTGCTAACGTTGAATTGAAATGTAAGTATGGCTTCATTTTTGTCTTTGACCAAACTCTAATTGGTATGTTGAGCCATTTTGGCAACCAATGTATGCAAAACATGTCTCCCCAAATGCCTCTATCTTTTAATGGTAGAATATTTGAAGTTGATATTGACGTGATATTGACATTTGTTGTAAATAAACCTCTGGATCATTGACATTATGCATTTCCATCAAGGAACATGTGTTCAATTCATGTTGATAAGATGCAAGTGCTTCTTGATCATTCTTTTCCAAACAATATTTGAAATGTTGTATAATGCCCTCTCTCAATTCTATAGATGTGTATCTATTGTGCAGTAGTACATGAAGAGCATCAAACAAACAATCTCCAGGCGTATATGCAAAATTATCCAAGCGATGCAGGTTGTATTTTTCTAAAACATCATCAATAGCATCTTTGGTATTTTTAAGTACGACCATTATTCTGCATGCAAATATATTACAAAAAACATAAGGGTAAATTCAACTTAATTTTTTTTTGAGGAAAAAACAAAGAAAAATATTTCATCATCCTAAAATTTGATCAAAATTCAAAAGTAAAGCTTTGAACAATAACTTTAACTTGCAACTTGAATCATAATTCCTATGAAATTTAAAAGAAATTTTGATAAAATAGAACATACAAATATTATAGCACAAGGACTGTGAAAATAATAAATGTAAATCAATTAATGTAAAGCAAAACATATGATGAATACCTTAGTTCTAGCAAGACGTGAGGGATAAAATAATATGGTAATGTCGAAATATAATCGCTCCTGAAACTAGTTGTTGTGTAAAGACTTAAGAGGAAAGACTACTTAAGTTCACTGTGATATTTTCTACACACTTAACAAGGCCCATAATTGCTTAAAATAAGTTTTGTTGACCAAGTATTTTGGTTTCTGTTGAATGTACATACTAAATAATAAAAAGGGCCTTTAAAATTAATTCAAACAATTGTATTATTTAAAGATAAAAGTTATTTGCGATAAGGTCCTGAAATTCTTATATCCTCTTCACTTAGTTGTGGTCTACTAAATATTTAATCATTGTAGTACTATTAACATTATAATGTGAGGAATACTTTAATTAAAGTGTGATAGCATGATGAGGTGATAAGTTTGTGTGTTGTCTTGCACTCCATATGTTCAACCATCCCTCTCTTTTTCATTGAAGGATAAAGGGAACCTTTGATGTTACCAATGAGAATGGATCTTTGGTGAGCGGAGAAGATTATTTCACCCAACCTACTCACCCTCAATCAAATGGGATGTCTCACTGCATTCCCAAACAATTTATGGGATCTAGAGGAATTGGAATATGTACTCTCTTTTTCTCTATCTTAAAACAAATTTTATATAGCGCACTTTGTAGTTTAGATTTGGTGCCCTATCCCTCGGCTTGATAGACATACCGAATTAAAAAGATTGGTTGTGAAGGATTTGAAGCTTTTTTTTGATGTTATTATAACCGACATACTATTCATATTAAAAGGATCTAGCAAGCACAGAGAGGAATCAAATATTTTGAGATGCAACTTTGTTTTTAAATTGTAAATGTTGAGAAAGTGTCTTAATCTATATAATTTGTGTTTATTTTATATATGTCGTTGTAAATGTTTTAACTCTAATTTGAGCAGACATGTTTTTATTTTATAATAATTTTTTTCTTTAAAAGACACATGTCAACTCTAGGATGAGGACCAAAGGACTTATGCATCTCCAATTTACCTAATTTATTATTTTATAATATTTAAAAAAGACATGTGTAAACTCTAAGATGAGCACAAAAGGAGTTACACATCTCCCCTTACTGGGTTGTAGAATGTGCAATAACTGAAATCATTTCTCATGAACTACATGTTATATATAGTTTTAAAAAAAGTGTATTAGAACATGCTATTATATTCACCAAATTATTTTAGGTACATTTTACTATAATCTTCCCTCTAGTCGTATTGTGTTTAAAATATGATTAAGCATTCATAACCTTTGGTAAATTGAATTAAATTCTAATGATTGAGAGGAAATGTTATCCCACCATCAAATTGAATCTTGAATCTTATTTAAGGTATACTGAACGAAATAGATTTCATAAATCTAACTTTTTTTTATAAAGTTTCCACCTAACACTTGTCAGATATGGAATCTTTAATGTTCATTGGAGCATTTTCCAACAAAAGTGGAATGGGACAAAAACATAAAAGTATAGGCATGTTAAGAGGCGCGACTATGAATGACTGGCGGTCATCTGCTCCTAAGACGAAAATTACTTGACGTCACCGACCAAAATTGCTTGACGTGACTAGTCAGTAAGGAAACAAAAAGAATAAGCGCGTGAGAAAAAAGTTTGAGGAAATGAAATGAATCGATGCATGATTTTAGTTAATACTATGGTGGATCGTATAGCCCTCTTGTTTCGTGGAACAAAAAAGAGAAAATTTACAATAGTAACAACACGAAGGGGTGTAGGAATATCATCATATGAGAGAGAGCACATCTTGCAATCCCGTCAGTGTGAGAAAACGTTGTACAAAATAAATCTTTAATAAAGTCCGTTAACCAAAGTTGTTCTTGACAAGAATCAAAGTTGTTCTTAATAAACTTTAAACATCATCAATAATATCTAAAAAATATTTATTTAAGTAAATTTAAAATAGGATTACTATGCTTTTTCAATGTTTAAAATCTGATTATTCAATAATTAAAATCTGATTTTTAAATTATGGTACTAGTTGATAACATCATAAGTGTTTTACTTATATTGTTGAACAAAAGACAATCTTGGATCATCCACCTCTTATATTTTAGATACATTTAAAGTAGGGTTTTACAAGGCAACAACAATTGCCAAGACCCCCAAATCTAGGCTATCTAACAACGAGGGTTTCCCATATACCAATCCCCCTAGGGATAGAATATTCCACAAAGTCCTTTAGTGAGGGAGGAGAGAACAAGATTTGTTCCTCTTAAAGTGCATCCTTGGAGTAGTTGACTAGTTGTATCTCCTCATTAATGGAGTATTATGAAACAGTCCTAGCTCCAAATCATTCACATTCTTTCCTAACCCATATATGTAAAATATACATTGCAACAAAGCGTAATAGAGTTATAAGGAATAATGTTCTTAAATTTTATTTCTCTTTATTCTTCCAAGCCACTGAATAAGCGAAGAATTTTGGATATTCATCTCGATGCTAGTTTCCTTACTATACAAGTCTAGAATCTCCTTGAACTTTTTGGCTTGGCTCCTAGTTGTCTATCCTTGAACTTTTTGGCTTGGCTCTGGGTTGTGTATCTACTAGTCTTTTCATTTCTAATGCACTTTGTAATAGAAGGAGGTATTGATCATATTTTCTTAGGTTATCAAATGAGTGACAATATTATATATCTCTGCTTAGATATTTCCAAAACCAAGTAATCCCACTTATGGATAAATCTAATTGTAAAATAATATTGTTGTATTTATATTTCTGCAATTTACTTCGCTCATATTTTCTTTAATACACTTCTTATTTCAAAATATAAGCTTATGAACAAGACTCTATACTTTCAAATGAGAAATGGACTTCGCTCTTAAATGGGATATTAACACCCTAAATATCTTACTTGAGATATTACCTTATCTGGTTGGGGAATTGAGATTAACTCTTAAACGAGAATTGATTTTCACTCTTAAGTGTGAGCTGACAGCACACTAAACTCTCGTTTGACGCACTTTGTTGTTTTCTTTGAGAGGATGTCTTGTACAAGGTAGTGTGGTCATGCTATTACACAAAGTTTACAAGTTTTTCACAAAACCATAACTTCAACCACGATGACTACTAAAAAAACTATTAATCAATAATTTGATTATTTTCCCCAAAATTTATTGTTGTTTACTTTATTTATTTTATAACTTATTCATGAGTTATATTATTATCCTTTCAAGTTATATTATTATCCTTTCAACTATGTGAAAATATACTACGACATACTAAAAATAATACATAAGAAAATTTACAAAAATCATTGTTGTGTTCCATTTGCTTTCCTTTTCAAAAGGCCTTTTTTGTTTTATTAGTGAAATATGTATATGATATAAATTTATTAACAACAGATAGATATTATAAAACTTTGATTTTAATTTAGTTTAATTACATATGGTTAATACAAAAAATAGGACTACCTATGTGAACGTCATCTACCAGATATGCCCAGCTTTGAGCACAACATACATCCAATCACAAAGATAGCTCTCATAGATGAAATGCCTTGTTAGCATAAAAATAGATGCCTCTTTGTTGTGGTTCCATAGACAAAGGCCCTCTAATTGTAAAGCTGATATCGTAAGGAGTTATGTATCCTTTCCAATCAACAGGGGTTTAGCAGACCCGAAATAAGTATATATATATATAGTTGTCATAACAATGAACTTGATTCAAATCTCGGTGGGCTTGCTCCCTCACTCTGTGGTGTATTGCCAACTGTAGCTTCTTCAAGTTTTGGTCCAAGATAGAAAGAGGAAACTATGTTGGTTTGCATACTCGACTATATCCTTGTGAGCATTGTTGGATGAATTTGAATGTAATTGTGTTGGCTCACTTGCTCGTGGAGTATTGCAAACTATAGCCTCTTCAAACAAAATCTTATCCCTCTGGAAAAGTTGTTGTACCACAAAAGCTATATTCTCCTCGAGGTTCAATTTTTAAGAATCTAGCACTAGTAGTTAGTAACTGGAGTTTGATTCAACCCAACAAAGGGAGATACAAGAATCTGGTCTTTGGCCTGATTCTTTAGTTTTCACCTCTGAGGCATTTTAATTTTCAAGCATGGGAGCGTTTCAATTTCCACCCACGAGGATGGAGTTTAAATTTTAATGTGTTGAAATAAAGGATGCATGTTTATCTCAGAGTTCCTTACTATGGAAAGCATGGGAGATAGCAAGTCAGTATCTTATTCTCAAACATGACTAGCTTTTCAATGCCCTATATATATATATATATTTTCTTCAGTGTGTTGAATTGTTTTCATTGCAAATTTATGTATTCTCCACCCTATGCTTTCTAATCTGCATGAACCATATTCTCCCCAGGCTGTACAAAATTCAGAAATAGGGGTTACTGAAGCAATTCAGTGTCATTTGCATGTGAATTGTTGCTTTGAAGTTTAGGGTTCATTCTTTTGCATGGATCGTTTGAATGAACATTAATACACAGGCCTCCATGGAGGAGGAGTTAGAAGATAAGAGCACAACGATTAGACAAGCTAGCTCGAGCTAAAGGTTAAAGTAGTATTGCTACTTTGGAAGCTAATTGCGTGCCTAGGCTTACATTTAGTGGCTTACATTCAGTGTTTCTCTAATGGATTCAAAGTAATTGGAAAAAAGAATCCGAGATGAATATGCTGATATACATCTCAAAATTTCATCTTTCCCTCTTTGATTTCATTTATCCATGCCCCTTATTTATTTCATTTACTCAGATGTTTTGTTACTGCTAAGTGTTAATGGAACAAAGTACATAAATCTCTAACAATTGTTTAAATGTCAACCAAGTTTTTATTTAAATTATTTTTTATTGCTTACTAATTTTGTGTTGTTTTTATTATGGGAGGAAATGGAATCAATCCACACAAAAATGCATGGAGTGGCTTGCTAATTTCAACTATTAAATCTCATTTATGTTTTTCATAAAGAACACTTCCAAGAATTGACTCCCTCAACATTGGCTGGACTAAATCGTGATTTAGTCGGTTCTATTTTATGTATCCAAGTTCTCTATCTATGAGCCATGATCTGATTTGAAAATAGAGAGGATATTGGAACTTTCCTTTTTTCATGTGGAATTCTGTCCAAGGGTTGGGAGGAGTTACGTCATGTAAACAACTCAAATAATTTTAGTTTGAATGAGTATGAAGGCATTGTATATGTTTCCTTCCCTTCATTTCATCAAATAGAAGGTTTCATCGTCTAGGAGAGAAAATATGGATCTAGGGAAATATACAAATTGGAAACCATGTCTTCTCTGCTTCCCTCAAGGGTAATGATGATCAATCAGCCCTTGTCCAGCAAGTAGCTCTTAAGGTTTTCCTCCATATTATGGAGGATATAGATTTCCAAGCAAAGGTAAACTAATCTATCTTTCAGGACAGAATGACCTTAGATTCATAAAAAGATTTCAGTACAAAATGATCTTTGAGAATTCATAAAAAGAGGAAATACTTAGTTACTTATTTTAACATTGTGTTTATGCATTCCATTATCAAACATGTGCAAATTTGTGGGCCATTCCTTAGGAGGGGCACTTGCAAACTTGGCCACACTAATTACCATGACTATTGTTGCTAGTTAAATTTCAATTGCCCTTCCAAAAGGGACACTTTATTGTTGAGTAGGGGCATGATCAAGAGAACAATCTAATGGAAGTATAAGTTGCATCCACCAAAAGGGTTGCATGTAGAAACGATAGGTGGAAGAACAAGCATCAACGGTATTCCTGTGTTTGATTTTTAACTTTAACATGCAACCATCCAAGTAGATTTATGATATTAAAAGTTAGAATTCTATCAGTGACTCTCTAGTGAAATAGAGAAATGCAGTTCTAAGTTGCTATAACGCGTATCTACAGCTATCTATTCAAAATCGATTCCTTGTGATTTCCCAAGGGGAAAGAATGTCCCTCTCGAATTTGATGTATTCTTCTTGGATGTCGAGAGTTTACCATAATTCAGGATGGCTTTACTTTACAAGGAAAAAACTGTTTGATTACTTTACTATGCTAAGTAGCATATGGCAAAGAGAATGAAACCATAGAGCTCAGAACAAAAATGGCCATATAGAAGCTTTCCCACCTGCAGCATGAACACATAGAATGCAGAATTGGTTTGTTGATGCATATAATGCAGGTGATGACAAAGAATTCATATATGAAATTCACAACAAAATAAGAATAGAGAGAAATTAATAACTATATTTAAATGCTTACCATGAATATAGATGGTCTGCAACTGATAAACACTCAAGATGGAAATTGGATCTCGACATTCAGATGGAAAAGACTTCTATGCAAAGTTGTATTGTAGCAAAGGACGCCTAGAATTGTTGTATGTGCTCCAAAGTACAACCCATAGAAAAGAGGAGTGTCCAAGGTACGACATCTCTCTGTGTCAGGATTATTTCAGCCCTAATGCATAGCTCTCATGTAAATATCTTGTTCTTCAGGTATTATTTCAGCCCTAATGCACAACTCTCTTGAAAATCTCTTGTTCTTCAAGTATAGAGTACTTCTTGATAATATCAAAATGGCTGCTACTACAATTAGCGATTTGGGTCATCATGAAATTTACAATGGTTTTATATAATATGGAAAAAAATGATTAATGCAACTAATCAACCCTGGCACTAAGTATATAAAATCATTATACTATATAAAATATACTATTTCATTAATATATGTGGCATGGTTTATGTGAAGTTGACAAGTTTTGGCATCAATAATACAAGTGTCGAATGCATGCACCCATCCGTGGTTTCATAAAATTACATGCATCTCAACACTAATTGCTCACCATCCAATGCCTATATTTGACGCCACACATTATATCAATTGCTATGTGTCAATGCCTGTATACCATGCCAAAATCGCTATACTATATAAAATCTATTATTTAATTAATATATGTGTCATGGTTTACGTGCATCGTACAAGCTTTGGCATGAATACCAATAAGCTTACAAGTGTCGAATGCATGCACCCATCTGTCATTACATAAAATTACATGCACCTTAACACACATGGTCGAGAAATGTGCAGTGCAATGGTGGACAACCCAGTCCATGACACACTTTAATTCTCTCACGACGCCACATACTATATCAATTGCTACCCGGCCATTCAACACTAATGGTTGTCCATTCAATGCCAGTATCGCACACATTGTTTATTTTCTTCTTATGGTGTGTAGCTGGCTTCATTGGTTGTTCTATTGCTACCTACAAACTAGCAAGGTTGGCTGCGAAATCACTGGCATTGTTCTGCTCTTGTGTGTTGAGGTACAGACTACTCTTTAATTAAATAGATGCTTCATATGCTAACATACGATAATTATAAAGAGTGAGCTCCAAGCCATTCAATTCCTGTCTTGAACATTGTTTATTTTCTTCTTCTGGTGTTTAGCTGGATTCATTGGTTTTTCTACTACTACCTACAGACTAGCAAGGCTGGCTGTAAAATCGCAACCTGGGGAGGCTTTGACCGCGAAATCACTGGCATATCGTTACGATCTGTTGTTCTGCTCTTGTGTATTGAGGTCCGGATTGCTCTTTAATTAAATATATGCTTCCTATGGTAACATATGGTAATTATAAAGAGTGAGCTCCAAGCAGTAGAAAATCTAGTTTATCTGGTAGCTATTGGGGCGTGAGTATATATAGAAATCCCCAAAAATAGTGAGCATTTTCGGGGAGTAGCAGGTTTTATGAGTGATAGAAAGGAGTGTAGTACTATGTATGCAATACCTTTAATTATACGAGAGCATAGTCCTCTTATCCAATACCATCTAACTTGGAACATCTACAAAACTTATAGATTTTCAAGTTTTTTTTGCAGGCATTTCTAATTTTCGTTTGTACTCAATTTTTACAGCCACTACTTGTCTATTTTACATTACTTTCATAAACTAATTATTACCATCAAATTTTTTAACATATGCAGATCTCATCTGGTGGTAGTTTCCGTAGTTTTGGGGGATTTTTATTCGCTCACTTACCCTTACCCTTAATAGTAAGTTTGTCAAAAAGCAAAAAATTGACTTAACTTATAAGGTTTACAAAAATTATTTGGGTCTGCACTCTGGTTTCTAATTGCTACCATCAAATTTTTAACTCATGCCATAATGCTTAGACAGATTCTAATTTTTCCACAAAGTCTAATTTTTTGAAATAGAGTTTTAAAGTGGAGCAATAGGACATGCCTATATTTGTATTGTATGCATTGAAGATTGATTAAAGATCTCTATATCCGCTATTAGTCAACCACAATTGTCTTGATGTATAATTTCTTGCTATATAATCAATATATTCACACACACAGAGCACAATAACTCAGTGACGATTCTACTTGAATTTTGTTTTTTAATGCCTGCATTCTCTTTTCAAAATAAAATTGAAGAATATATATTTTATTTTTCTAGCATGATTTAGAAACAAAAAATGATATACCTGAAAACAAAAAATGACATGCCTTGAAAATATTAGACTCAATGAGCGAACCACCAATGACACTATCTTGCTAAAATATATATTTGCTTGTATTGAGTATTGTATCACAAAGATAGAGACTCTTTGCTTGTAGATCTTGCAAATTGTCACTCCACTAAGACTCCTTGTTCGAAGATCTTGCAGAGTATTGAGTATTGTATGAGACATAATTGACCCACAGAGACTCTTTGCTTGAAGATATTGTAGAGTATTATTTTGTTTCAACTCTTGTTTATGATTACATAACATTTTATTTATCTAGAGCTACACAACTATCTAGAGAATAAATGTGCAATAAATATGCAAATTTTCAAATTTAATCCATATCTTGGAGAATCACATGGAGATATGTGCACATATTACATGGGGGTATGCATATAGGCACAGAGAGATTTGTGCATAGCTTTATTGCATTTATCATTTATCTGGTCTTAATAATATTGAAATTTTATAGATTTACCAATATTTTTTGTTTATCTATTTTATAGATTTGCATCGTATCAACCAACAATAAATTTGAGATTTAGATCGTATCCCTAACAATGAATTTGCAAATCTCAATAAAGCTGACATTCATTTCATATCTTATCACCAAATCTCGATAAAGCTTTTAGGATATGTATGACATTTATTTCATATCTTAGAGCTAAATCAATGATTTATAAATACATACCTCAGAGTTTTTTTTTTTTTAATTTTTAAATATTTTTATATCTCAATAATTCATTTACACATGAGAGGAAAAATGTCAAATTTACCAATCAGGTTTAATTAGTTTTAAATATATATATATACTTTTCATTATATTTTACAAAATTGATTTAATAAGAATTTTTTCAAAAACTTTGATTAACACATTGTTAAAAATTAAAATACTTTTAATCAAAGTAGTTATAACCACCAATCGAACGCTATAATGCCTGCGAAGCAGGGACTAACAAATTATTAAAGAAAAGCATGCTCCTCAATAAACTGATAAAAAAACTGGCTCCCTGCGATTCCACAACAGCAGACGAACCAAAATTCCTTTAAATACTACAACATAAATTTAAGATTTCATCCTGCGTATGCGTATAACGTTGCAACATTATAAACATAAAGAAATTATTTGATACCACCACAGACACACGACAGGCAGCTGATGGACGGAAAGGCAGGGCTAGTAATGGAGGACGGTGACGTTGTATTCGACCACTGCAGTGGTGCTATCCAAAGAATGAGTGCGGGCGAGTGCGTAGCCTCGAGCCAACCGAAACAAGCCGCTGCCTCCCACGATGGGCATTTCTCTCACCTCTTCCTTAGCCGCATTTTTCCCGATCATGGCCAGGGTGCTGCCGTTGTACTTGCCGCTCTCGAAAACGAACGTGCAGGCCATGAGTAGATGAAAATTTTCTTGGCCCGCGGACACGTAGATACCCTGCGCTCTGCCGAATATTTTGGAGGTCGCCTGTGGCCTTTCGGTAAGCCGGTCGTCCATCACCACGACCATGCCGAAGCCAGTCGCCGAAGTCTTCGTGGTGGGAGCTGAGGCCACCTGAATGGCCGTCGCATTTTTCCCCGTGACTATGTCGTGGAAATAGAAATGCAGGTGGCTTATTTTCTGCCGCCCTAATTTCGCCTCTGCCTCTGCCTCTGCCTCCGCTATGTGCAGGCAAACCAAGACCAACAGCAGTAGAGCTGACACAGCCAAACACCCGTTGTGCGCCATCTCAAACAATTGAAGCTTCAATACAGAGAAGCAGAAACAGAAAACAAATGAAATGTGTGGTGAAAAAAGTCGAGTTCCAACTTTTATAATGTGATGCCCGTGAAAGACACGCTTGCTTTATCGCACACTGTTGAATCTATATAGAAAGTAGTGGGGGTGTATAGAATTTTATTTTTTAAGATAGTGAGGGGGGGTTAGTTAGATGGTTAATATGGATGCAATACATATTAAATACTTCAAGTTTTCCAAATAAGTTTTCCAAATACTTTTCCAATATTAAATACTTAAGTTTTCCAAATACTTATTGACTAATTGAGGTTTTATAATGTTTTTTTATATCCTGTTTTATATATTTATTGAAAAAACTTTGACCATTTACTTTAAATTCTTACTAATTTTTTTAAATAACTTAATTCTACCCCTTGTACCCGCGACTTTATGAATGGAAATGCTTTTGGTTTTTCAACATTAAATTTTTTAAAATAAGTTTTTCAATATTAAATACTTTAAGTTTTCCAAATACTTTTCCAATATTAAATACTTAAGTTTTCCAAATACTTATTGACTAATTGAGGTTTTATAATGTTTTTTTTATCCTGTTTTATATATTTATTGAAAAAACTTTGACCATTTACTTTAAATTCTTACTAATTTTTTTAAATAACTTAATTCTACCCCTTGTGCTCGCGACTTTATGAATGGAAATGCTTTTGGTTTTTCCTGTAGCAAATTCTTAATAAATTTTATAAATAACTTGATTTTAGCACTTGTGATACTTACATAAAGTTTGAATTTAAAATAACAGTGTCATGGTGCTCATGACTTTATGAATTGGAAATGTTTTTTGGTTTTATTTATTTTTGATAATTGTAGTAGTTTATGTGATAATTATAGCTTGTGATAGTTATATAAAAATAAAAAAATAACTCATATGATAACTGATCCAATGGCACTTGGGAGTCCAAATAATGTGTTGGCATGACATTGAATTAACTTTCAATCTTGGGCACAAAAAATGAAGCATGTATCGAAGGCATAGACAATAGATGATTACAACTACTAATTGCTCAGAAGAGACGTATTCTATAGCCCATAAAGGGGAATGTGTAACTCCTTCTGTGCTCATCCTAGAGTTGACACATGTCCTTTTTAAAAAATAATAAAATGTAAACTCAAATTAGAGTTAAAACATTTACAACCTCATATATATATATATACAAATTACATAAAATTGGAGATGTGTAACCCCTTACTTGCTCATCCTAGAGTTGACAAGTGTCTTTTTAAAAGAATAATAAAATTCTATAAAATAATAACATGTCCTCTCAAATTAGAGTTAAAACATTTACAAGGGCATTAAAAGGCTTTCTCAACATTTACACTTTTAAAACATGTTTACATCTCAAGAGTTTTGATTCCTCTCCACACTTGCTAGATCCTTTTAAAATGAATCTATGCTGGTATAACCTATTCTTACATTAATTTAGAACTTACTAACAGTATTCACCGCCCACAAATTAATTAACTATACTAATTATTAATTTTGTTAATGCTTTAGCTATTAGTTATATTATTTATTTCAAATTTACAATAAAATCTTAAAATAAATAGTATTTGTCAAATTTATAGTCAATCTAAAAAAATCCTTTGTAAAATATAAATATCTACAAATATAATTACAATTTATTTACATTCCATTTATATTATTAAATGTAATATTAAACCAATCTATTTTAATCATTGTTATTAATCTATTTGAATTCTCCGCCCTCTACCCTGAACCGTGTTGGTCTTAAGGTTACATGACAGATATACCGCGTTATTCCTCCATCCGCGTTTCCTATTGAGGAAATATCAGCAATGGCCATCAGGGTTGGAATTTTAAATGACGGACACGTCAAAATTGCCGGTAACAATCAAAATCTGAAACGTTTTCTGTATTCCAAGCCAGATTTTGACGGTCTCTGTGAAATCTTGGCTGTATTAGAAGGGTAAATTGGCCCATGACGGGCATTTCCCCGTCAAATTCCACCACTGCTCGGTAGAGGGCGGATAATTGGCCATAGATCCCCGAATCCCCAGTCCTTCAACTCGAAACTTGCAGCGGAAAAGTTGGTATACAGTGTACATAAATAATAAACAAATGTAAGGGTCATCTCACTTCGATGCTATTTTCCTTGCCGTGTAGGAACCGTTCAACATATTGACTATTGACTGAAATGTTGTCATCTCCGTTGCAACAGATGTAACATCTACCTTACCTTAATCATGGAAAAAATCCTCCTAGAATGTCATCATTTAATCCTATGTTTTTTTCTCTTTTTATCTTGCTATTTATCACCCCAAAAAAAAACATATCTGGTTAACTTGCTATATTCATCACCCGAAAAAACATATCTGGTTATCTTGCTTTTCATCACCCAAGAAAACATATCTGGTTATCTTGCTATTCATCACCAAAATTGAAATAGAGGTAACAATGTCGAAAATACTGTTTATTTAACTAAAGCAACTCCTTTTAATTGATCAGTCTACTTCTTCCCGCCACAAATAAAGGCCATCTATCACCACCTATTCTTAAAAAGAACTCTCCATCTTTCTGAATAATCGAAAAAAAAAACAGATTATAATCTCTGGAAACAGATTAAAAAGAACTCTCCATCTTTCTGAATAATCGAAAAAAAAAACAGATTATAATGCCCATGTTATCATTTAATCCCATGTTATCTACAAAAGGCTTTTATGTTGTTGGGAGGCAGATAACAATTAGGCTTGTTTTCTTTTGTTGAATTAAATCTAGTTTTAATTCCATACCTAGGCATCGATGTGGTAGGTAAAGGAGATATGTTGGCGTATGTGTTATATAGATATATATAATGGATTGAAAATTGCTTGAAAATAAAACATGGTTATATGCCATGGTGCCTTGAAGTAGTATGAAATGTGTAAGGTTTTTATTAATGAGATTATTAGGTTGTTTAAATCTGTTAGTGGGTGTTATATTTAAATTATTTGATGTTTTCATTTATGCCATTCATAAATACACATTGGTATCAAAATCTTAATTTAGGTGGAATCTTAAAATATTTTAAATAGAAGAATAAGTAGTTATAACTTGTCATGTTTGTATACCATATGCTCTCCAAAAGTGAACTCATTTTGAACCATGTCTCTAAATAGATCATATGTTTTCTCTTGAATTTGATTGGAGAGTTATATGTACCAAGAAAGAAACAATTTAATACTAAGCCCAGAATAAAACATGATGGTGAAATACACGAGCTTTAGGGTGTGTGCAAGAAGATGGGGGACATTTTCTAAGGTGCAATCCTAGTTTTTGAAAACATTATTATGTTACATAAAAATATAACTCGTTTCTACTACATAGCACTTGCTATGGTTAAACTCAAGCCTGACATGTCATTAGACATGTAGGATTGGTAGACAGAACACATAAGCATTCTATAACTACAAAACACATACCCATTATGTAGTTATAACACAGACGCAATTTGTAAGCTTAAAATCAATTTAATTACACAGTCCTGATACCCACGACACATTTCACCCATCAGGAACATGAAGTTGAGCTTGGACGAGCGCGGATTTGGTGCTGTAGAGTATTGGAGGAGCCGGATTTTGTTGGAGGGGAGGCAAATTCACTAGCGAATTGTCATCTAATCAGGTAATTCTTTCACCCATAGCATTTTTTTGAAAATTCTAAACCTAAATTGCCATTTTTTTATAGTTTAAAACAACCAAATTTTGAAATATTTAGCAAATTGGAAATAACCCAATCTCTAATTAAATGCACATCTCCCTCAACCAAGATGAGAGAATAATTACAATGAATCCCTTTTCAAGAACTCAAAAATTCCTAATCCAACCAAATATCGAAAAATATAGAACTCCTCCATTTCTACAATGTATCCATCCACATGAAACCCAAATTTACAACCCTCAAAGGCCATTTCCCCATGATACTAATTAAATAATTTTCCTCGGAAATGGCCATAACAAGATGAAATGCATGCACAAGCGTGAATAGAAAAAATGCATAAAAAATTAGTAACTTGGTTTCTCAAAATTTCATCACAAGTGTATGTAGCTATACATTTCCTCTTAGTTAAGCACCCTTAACTAAATTCCAAAACAAATTAACAAAGTGCCTCTCGGGCCTACCTTTTTAAACATAAAACAATGTATTATATATAAATCAACAAAATATATATAAACACAGAGTTAAAACTAGTAACTATGACTAGTTTTATTCCTTCCTCCAGTTTTAGTAGCCACTGGACCATTTTTCCACTAAAATATTTGCACTTCTTGGTTATAGCACCCACCTCATATGTGTTTTAACTCTACCTTCCTTGACACTTTGCTCTTGTTCTGGGCATATGACTTAGCCTCTGTGCCCCTGCTCTTGTTCTTGCTAAAATCAAATTCAATGAACCAAATAAAATAAATATTTACATAGATGAGTTACTCTTCCATCAGATTAAAACAAGCTAATAGATTATATTTTCATTGTTATTGAACTCAAAGACTTCATATAGAGAATCGCTTTGTTTCTTATTTAATTTTCTAAGCTTGCCATATAATGTAGAGATCGATTTTGCAAAGAGAAATTGTCTCTATTTTGCTACAAGGAATTGATAATTTTGAGCCCTCTTCCACTTGAATCTCTATCTTCAACTTCTGTGAGCTAACCCTAGCTCTATTGAGCTACCAAAAAGCTAATTAATTAAATTTCATTAGCTAAACTAAATACAACTTGAATTCTACTTCTTTGATCCTATAAATAAGGAACAAAATCAATGATTAAGTAAACTAACTGGTGACTCACTTGACAAATCACTAACTAGATGCTACAATTCTGGAAATGCTCAACTAACCCTATCGATTACATTGGGAAAAGGATCTAGTATCCTTATCCTATTTATTGAACCTCTCAACAAAATACAACAAATTAGAAACATGTGAGACCCTAGGTCTCCCTAAGTTCCCTTGACCTAGAAAAGTCACAAATGACTTTACTCAAATAGTCTATGCCCCTACATCACTAGGTTTATCAACCATATTTTAAAATAGTAAAAAAAATGGGTAATATATTTCTACGTGTCGAGTCTCTAAGCTCATCTACAACTAATTGTATTCCAGTCCATAAATTATCCATTTTCCCATGTCACTTTTGGTTGGTTTCCATGTTTATAGAAAAATGGAAATGGTGAACACCCATGAACTACCTAGAGTGTGTCGTGAGATTTTTCCCAACCATGATCAAGTCAATGATATTTAGAGGATCGGTGGAAACCCTGTATCACCCCCTTTATTACCTCACATATCCTAATAGTCCCTCGCCCCTGTCGTTTAAATATCCAAGGGATGTAAAGGCGAAAACATGTCAAAATAACACTCCTAAATTCTAAGAAGTTTAAACCCAAGTGTGCATGGAAAAGTCACCAATGAGGGTTAAGAAGTGCCTTAACTTCAAGAAAGAAGTTGAAAGAAACTTACTTTTTAATTGTTAAATGTTTAATTTAAGTTTTAAATGTATGTAAATGAATTCCATTATATTGCTTACTTGAGTTTGATTTAATACATTTTCAATTTTCAAGAGACTCCATTATATACCATGTATATGTTTCTAATGATTTTCTTATTGATGTTATTATTGCAGTTGCGGTTATGGGCACAAATGTCGAGATACCTATTAAGATTTCCCACTTGAGGGGCATTAGTGCGACATTTAGTGGTGGTGATAGCATTCGACGCTCAATTGCATCAACTTTGGATGCAATTGTTGACATTATTTCACAACCAAGTAATATAATATATGATATTACATCACATAGAGAAAGAAAAAGACAAGAATATGTCGATGGGATAGACTACACAATAGGTTAGGTGCACGAAACCTCAAAGGCAACAAATAGGGAAATCAAGGTCTCGAATCCTTAGCTTGATTTCCCTACCCCTATTTCAGAATATCCCAGGGTCTCGAAAAGGTTAGGTGCACGACTAAGGTAACGAATAAAATCAAAAGAAAACAAATGTTTTCTATGGTTACATACATAACAAATGTTTTTAGTGTTCCCTTATTTTCATGCATATAAATGTTTCTCTCTATACCCCCCTAACTCTCTCCCAATAATCCCTAGATACCTGCTATCTATTTCTAAATACCCATCCCTCATTCTCTCTACATCCCTACCTATATGTTTCTTTCTCTCCCCTACTCCACCCATGTCCCTACCACCCCACTCTCCACCTTCTCTTTATCTTCGCCATTATATCTCCCTATAGCACTCTCTCCCTTGTTCTCCCTTAATCACTAACCCTCTGTTCCTTTATCCCTCCCCCCTGCTCTCTCTCTCTTACCTTGTATCCCTCCCTCCCTATCTCTTCCCTCCATCCCTCCCTCTCTCATCATCTCTCCTCTTCTCTCCTTTTTATGTCTCTCTCTCTCATTACTCCTATAGTTGATGATGTCATTGTTAGTAGAATACCCTTCTCCTTAAGGGGGAGTGTTGAAATATTGCAACTTGAAACAATATTCTAAATGTATTTTACTAATACACCTCAAGGGAGATGTCTTATTCCTCCATCGATATGTTACTATTGTATTTGGTTATTATAGAGTCATGAGGTATAACCTCCATTGTAAGTTGGGTCAATAGTACCCATACACATGATCTCTTAAGGGTATCTTCAACCTTTAAGTTGGGATATGGCCATGATTAGGATATTTTTAGCATTAGATATGGAGGATAAGGTTTCATTCATGGTTGGTACATAAATATTTAATTTTAGGTTGTAAACCAACTTTTAGGGCTCAAGGTTCATGAACGACACCTTGAATCACCAGAGATGGCCTCTCATGTTGATAGTTTTGTTTTGAATGGGGATATGGGAACCATTAGGGGTTTCTAAGTAATATGTATGTGTCTTGGTACCTTATACATAATAAGGGACAAAACCTATGCCTTAGCCCCTAGAAGATGATTCTATCCATCTAGAGCCAAGAATGATGTGCTGAGAAACCTCAATAGATCCTTCCATGGTTTCATTTACCTTGAAATGAGGATACTAGTTCCATTAGAACATTTTTAGCACTAAGTAAATATATTAGGCCCCTTCGCATGGGTAGGGGGAAACACTTGGTCCTTATTCCTTAAAAGAAGTGGTTAACCATTTAGGGCCAACATTGATGCCTCCAACCACCACACATGACATTGAAAGTGAATCATTGAATCTTAATCGGGATATGCATGTCATCATAATTTTTTAAGCATTAGGTATGCATCTCAAGGCCATGGACATGGTTAGGGGAGGAAACTATGGCCTTAGGCCCTAACTAAAGCTTTTAGGCATCTAGAGATATGAAGGATGCCTTGAAAAATCACACATGGCATCTCATAGATATATTTAAACTATGAATATGGATGTTAGTAGAATTAGGTGGTTTTGAGCAGCATATATGGGACCTCTGAGACATGATTGAGGGAATATGCTCGTTCCTTAGGCCATAATGGAATATTTGAGGCACCCGTGTTAATGAACAATTCCTTGAAGCACCACAGATGACCTACTCAAGGTATGCTTGGTCTCTAAGAAAATATGCACATTCCTTTAAGAGGTTTTGAGCATTAGATATGGGTATTAAGGCCTCAACATGGTCAAGGGAGGAAATCCAAGACTCGATGCCTAAATAATATTTTTGGCATCGATGGATACACATGTGCCTTACTCACTATCCCTCTATGCCTTTCTTGCTGGCCCTCCCTTCCTTTTTATTTCCATCTCTCACTATCTCTATGTGTATGTGTGTGTGTCATTCCCCCTTCTCTCTCTCACAAAATCCCTCTCTTGCTCTCTATCTCTATGTGTCTGTGTGTGTGTTCCTCCCTCACTCCCCGTCTCTCAAAACCTATCTCAACCTTATTTATACCTCCCTCACTATCCCTCCCTACATCACTGTCTCTCTGTTGCTCCTCCC
>LPNX010204274.1:36424-98924 GCA_001517045.1 Pseudotsuga menziesii | reverse complement strand
ATCACCATCCTTGTTCATCATCATCGTTGTTTCCATCATCATCATCATCATCATCATCATCATCATAGTCATCATCATCATCATCATCATTGTCATCATCCACCTCATCATCATCATTCCATTGCAAATGCTTGAAAATAAAATCAAAGCAAAGTTTCAACTAAACCTATCATCATTATCATTGTTCCTCATCATCATAGTCATCATCATCATCACAATCATTGTTCATCATCATTGTCATCGTGATCGTCATCCTCCTCCTCCTCCTCCTCCTCATCATCATCATAGTCATCATCCTCATCATCATCATTGTCATCATCCTTATCATCATCACCACCACCATCATCATCATCATCATCATCATCATCATCGTTCCTCATCATCATCATCATCATCACCACCATCATTGTTCATCATCATCATTGTCATCATCAACATCATCATCCTTATCATCGTAATTACCATAATCATCGTCATCATAGTCATAATCATCGTGATCATCATCATCATTATTCCTCATCATCGTCATCATCATCATCATCTTCATCCTCAGCATCATCATCATCGCCATCATTGTTCATCATCATAGTCATCATCATCCTCATCGTCATCATTAACATCATCATCCTCATCGTCATCATCAACATCATCATCCTCATCATCGTAATCATCATAATCATCGTCATCATAGTCATAGTCATCGTGATCATCATCATCATCATCACTATCCTCATCCTCATCATCATCCTCATCATCACCATCATTGTTCATCATCATCGTCATCGCCATCATCATCATAATCATCATCATCATCATCATAGTCATCATCATCATTATCATCATTGTCATCCTCCTCCTCATCATCATCATCATTGATCACCATCATCATTCCATTGCAAATGCTTGAAAATAAAATCAAAGCAAAGTTTCAACTAAACTCATCATCATCATTGTTCCTCATCATCGTCGTCATCATTTTCGTCATCATAATCATCATCATCATCATCATCACCATCATTGTTCATCATCATTGTCATCGTCATCGTCATCATCATCATCATCATCATCATCCTCATCCTTGTCATCATCATCATAGTCATCATCCTCCTCATCATCATTGTCATCATCCTTATCATCATCATAGCCATCATTGTTCATCATCATCATCATCGTCGTCATCATCATCATCATCATCATCCTCATCATCCTCCTCCTCCTCATCATCATCATAGTCATCATCCTCATCACCATCATTGTCATCATTATCATCACCATCATAGTCATCATCATCCTCATCATCGTAATCATCATCATAATCATCGTCATCATAGTCATAATGTTCGTGATCATCATCATCATCATCATCATCATAATCATCGTCATAGTCATCATCATCGTCATTATCATCATCATGGTCATCATCATCATGGTCATCATCATCATGGTCCTCATCATCATCATCATCGTCATCAACATCATCATCATCATCATCATAATCATCATCATCATAGTCATAGTCATCGTGATTATCATCATCATCATCATCATCGTGATCATCATCATCATCATCATCATCATCATCATCATCATCGTGATCATCATCATCATCATCACCATCCTTGTTCATCATCATCGTCGTTACCATCATCATCATCATCCTCATCCTCATCCTCATCCTCATCATCATAGTCATCATCCTCATCATCATCATTGTCATCATCCACCTCATCATCATCATCATTGTTCATCATCATCATTCCATTGCAAATGCTTGAAAATAAAATCAAAGCAAAGTTTCAACTAAACCTATCATCATCATCATTCCATTGCAAATGCTTGAAAATAAAATCAAAGCAAAGTTTCAACTAAACCTATCATCATCATCATTGTTCCTCATCATCGTCATCATCATCATCATCACAATCATTGTTCATCATCATTGTCATCATCATCATCATCATCCTCCTCCTCCTCCTCGTCATCATCATCATCATAGTCATCATCCTCCTCATCATCATCACCATCATCATCATCATCATCATCATCATCATTGTTCCTCATCATCATCCTCATCATCATCATCATCATCACCACCATCATTGTTCATCATCATCATTGTCATCAACAACATCATCATCCTTATCATCGTAATCACCATAATCATCGTCATCATAGTCATAGTCATCGTGATCATCATCATCATTATTCCTCATCATCGTCATCATCATCATCATCCTCATCCTCATCATCATCATCATCGCCATCATTGTTCATCATCATAGTCATCATCATCCTCATCCTCATCATCATCATCGTCATCAACATCATCATCCTCATCATCGTAATCATCATAATCATCGTCATCATAGTCATAGTCATCGTGATCATCATCATCATCACTATCCTCATCCTCCTCATCACCATCATTGTTCATCATCATCGTCATCGCCATCATCATCATAATCATCATCATCATCATCATAGTCATCATCATCATCATCATCATTGTCATCCTCCTCCTCCTCCTCATCATCATTCCATTGCAAATGCTTGAAAATAAAATCAAAGCAAAGTTTCAACTAAACCTATCATCATCATCATCATCATCATCATTGTTCCTCATCATCGTCGTCATCATTTTCGTCATCATCATCATCATCACCATCATTGTTCATCATCATTGTCATCGTCATCGTCATCATCATCATCATCATCATCCTCATCCTCGTCCTCATCATCATAGTCATCATCCTCCTCATCATCATTGTCATCATCCTTATCATCATCATAGCCATCATCATCATCATCATCATCATCCTCATCCTCATCATCATCCTCATCCTCATCATCATCATCCTCCTCATCATCATCATAGTCATCATCCTCATCACCATCATTGTCATCATTATCATCACCATCATAGTCATCATCATCCTCGTCATCGTAATCATCATCATAATCATTGTCATAATAGTCATACTATTTGTGATCATCATCATCATCGTCGTCGTCGTCATCGTTGTCGTCATCATCATCATCGTCGTCGTCGTCGTCATTTTTCATCATCATCATCATGGTCATCATCAGCATCATCATCCTCATCATCGTAATCATCATCATCATCATTGTCATCCTACTCCTCCTCCTCATCATCATTCCATTGCAAATGCTTGAAAATAAAATAAAAACAAAGTTTTAACTTAATAGATGTGTGCACACATGTTCAAAACAAATTTTTAACTTAACAGATGTGCGCATGCATGTTCAAAACAAAGTTTTAACTTAATAGATGCGTGCACTCGTGTTTAATGCACACACTTAGAAGCGCAAGCGCACTTCTAGTGCATGCACATTACGTTTTAAACTATGCGCACGTGTGGTTTAAATTTAGAATTTTGGCAGGCACCTTTTTTCCATCCTACGTGGTGGATGACTTGGCTGCTTTGGTTTTAGGTTCAGGTTGCCAAACCAAGTGTTTTGGACTGTCTTATGACATAAAATATGTTTTGTACCACTTCTCCTATTTCGTGTATGATTTTGCATATGCCACGCTTGTCCACTGCTAATGAAAATTCACACACTTGTGTAACTTTGTCTGTAGATTCTGAATATGTAATTTTTATTTAAATCTATTATTTTTTCTATTTTAAATGGACTAACGTCATTCTAACACAAAAGGTAGGCTATTTGCTTCGGCTATAACTTTTGATTGGCTCGCCTATTTAGAAAATGGAAAAGAACCCGCACAAGAAGACACAAAGACCTACATCCTAAAAGAAAATAGCATTCATTGACTATGTTAAGACCAAGATGTTGTGGACTAACGCTTGACCTTGTCATTTTAGGGCATCACTAACTTCCTTAATTTAAAAAAATATATATAACATAAATAAATATGGAAAAATAACAATACACTAGACACACATGTTATCTACAACTCTATATAATTTTTTTCACAAAATTCCACCATTTGCATACCAAATGAGTGGACCAACACAAACATATTTATTATTTTTTGGGAAAAAAATAACATACCAACCTGAGAAGAACCTCATTTTTTGGGATTTATACTTATTTTCCATAAATAAAAGTTATATATTTCGGAAGTTAATTCGATTGTCCACGTTTCATATTCTTACACCATATTCCAAAAAGTTGTGTAGGTAACTCTAATATTGATTTTTGACGTTCAGATTTCTATTTTTCCAGAAGTCCATTGCAATGAACACGTCATAAGTGACCAGCATTAGCTTACACCAGCCCCTCTCTCCTCCAACACATCTTATTCCTCCTCTAATACTCCATATCCACCTTTCCATTCGCCAATCCTCTCTCTCATCAAACCATCACCCACTTCCTCCCCTCCACCTTATCCCCCTTCGTCACTCAAGTCTCATGTATTGCTTCTAACCCTATACGTCTTTAACACCTCTTCTCCTCCTAATAGTTCTATCAAGACCCACTCCCCTTCACCCTTGTAACTCATAATTTTCCCATTCCATTCATCTTTCTCCACTTGAATTTACAATGTCCACCTAGGACCTTGACCATTCCCCACCCCTCTCAACCATTAACCATCCCCACTTGAACTTCCAACATCTTCCTAAGCCCTTGACCCTTCCCCACTCCCTCTCAACTATTAACCATCCCCACCTGAACTTCCAACATCCTCCTAGATCCTTGACCCTTCCACACCCCCTCTAAACTATTATCCATAGATTTGATATATTACATATAGTGCTAGATTTTTAGATCTACAGAACGCACATGTTTTGTAGTTCTATAACGCGCTCGCATTTTGTAGTTCTATAACGCACACATGTTTTGTAGTTATATAGCACGCACATGTTTTTCAATTCTACAAGGGTGAGAGATGTAATTTGAATTTAAACATGCCAATTCACTTGCTTGCATGTCACCGATAGTCCTATGTGTATGGTTTGGAGTTTGCTTTGGTAATACCAAACTTGTGCTATGGTATATGATAAACCATAGCTAATTGGGCATTTCTTCCATTTTCTGAAGAAGTTGTTGTTTACACACTCGTTACAGTATGCTACACACAATCATCTTTGACAAAATTTTAAACATAAATAACAGTTTTTTATGCAGATTCTAAATATGTAATTTTTATTAAAAAAATTATATTTTCCTATTTGTTTTCAATTTCTATTGTGTCATAACTCCTTAACTCAAAATACATGTTGTTATTGTTTTTCCCATAACTTTTTTCAACTCTTAATCCTTTAAAAATAAATTATATGGTGCACTAGAAGACACTGACCTCTACATTCTATAAAAAAATCATTTCATGATTATTTCATTAAGACCTTCAAAGGCTACACCCACAAAAGACGTACCATTTTAGAGGAATGATCAGTTAGATAATTATAAAAAAATTAAAATTACTAATTTCATTTTTGAAAAATAGCGTTGTACTAGTGCCATATGTTCTCTACATGCCCGCAAATTTTTGTATCCCGAAAGCATCTTTTAGGCCCTCAAAGGTTTCACCCACAAAAACATATACCTTATCATTTGCTTAAAAAATAAAAAAGTGACTATTAGAATAAATGAAACTTGACATAGTTATAAAAAATTTCAATACATAAAGCTTATATATTTGGAAATGTAATTCAATTTCCTACATTTAATCTTATTTACTCAAAGCAAGATATTTTGTGAAAGTATCTCATAAAATACAATTAATTTGAGGGATTCCTTATTTCTCAATTTTCTATTGCATCTAACGTGCCAAAAGTGACCCTCATTAGCTTGCAGTGACCGTTGAGCGAGTAACACCCTCCTTGAGTCTTTTTAGCAAGAATTATCACATGATTGAGTTAATGCCAAGATCGAACGCAAATGCAACTGATGAGAGAGAAAGACTTCATAAAATACAGCTTCTTAATACAGACTCAAAAACTTGTTCGTCTTCGGAGGGCGAAGATCATCACAAGTGCAAACTTACACTAATGAGAGTTTCTGATCCCAGCTGATCACACTAAGTGTAGAGGGAGAGCATATGCTACTGGTTTTTAGACTCATTACAAGCGAGATCACTGCTTTTGATCCCAGTTGATCGCTCGAGGCATAGAGGGAGAGCATACACAGTGCTCGACACACAGAGAAAATGTAGAAAGATTACTAGACTAAAAAACAATCGGTTCCCAAATGAGGGGAGGAGAACCTTATTTATACATATTTATCCGGTAAATCGGTGACCCAAAACTTACACGTATTGGTAAAAAGACTTGATTTAGATCTCATGGAAGTGGATCAAATCGCAGGTTTTGTTGGCTAAGTCACCCAAGCCATGTGAAAGAATCTACGGACTGACAACTAGACTGGACTTTTTACAAAGTGGAGCTACTGTTAGCGGCCCATGACGCTTTCCATTATTCATTGTCATGATTACAAATACATGGGTTTTCCCACATGTACAACCAATGAATCTATTAGAGTCAGAGTCATTATCTAAACCAAATTTGGTATCCGGAAATAAGCAATTTGAGAAACACTGTTCCACATTGGATCCGATCATGACCTCATTGGGAATACAATAGAATTCTCCTTGAAAAATGGATTCAACTTTAAGGTTTAAAGGATTTCTTCTTATATGAATTTTATGATCTAAGAGGTGACCATTTTTGTCCATTCTTTTGAATTCCTGCTGAGTGAAAATAGGGGGTTGAAGAGGAGAGTAAGCTCCTCCAAGATGTCACAGTTTAAATTTAAACCACATATGATTGTGGTGTGCTATGATCATGTCTGCTTGAAGGTGTAGGATGAAATTTGCACGTCGTTGAACCCAATCTTTTCTTGGACAGAATTTATCAAGTAAAACTTTTGTCCATCTGGACCATTGTTGTTGCACCAGTGTAGAAGGATCTCCACAAATTATTATTTCTCCCTGTTCTCTGCAGAATTGCAATACGAGGTTATAACTATTCCATGTTAAAAATCCTGGGCCGATATCCACATAATAAAATTCTTGTCCATCTGTATAAGTTGTATCAACCCAAACGTGGTTAAGTTGCTGAAGCTGGTGCATGGCATTTTCTATGCCCTTAAAGGCTTGTTTTTCCCATCTCTCCAGTATTTGTATTTTGAGAGGAGAGGCATTTACTTGTTGGATCAAGGAGAGGGAAAGATACTTATCTTCTTCCTTTTTGCTGGCGCTATTCAAAAAATCTTCTCTTTTTTCCTCTGCCAACGGATCATTGAAGATTCAAAGCTTAGATTTTTTGTTTGACGAGTTGGATGCTCCATAGCCAAACATGTTGAGGCTAGGTTTCTCCTGTAATTCTTCTTTGGTTAGCATATCATCAACAAATTTCAAATATCATGGTTTATATACAATTTCAAAATCAATGTTTTGCAACCAAAGAAACCATTTTAGAATCCTAGAACTATTTTCTTCCATAATATTTTCATTCTTGAATATACCAAGCATTATTTTCAGATCCATTCTAATAATGAATTGACAAGTTTTAGATAAAGCTTGAAATGGTTTACAGTCTTTTTGACTGCGAGGATTTCCTTATGACTTGACCGATAATTGATTTCTGCATTTTTGAATGATACTGAAGCATAGCCGCAGATTTCTTCTTGATCACCATGTTTTTCTATGAGAATACCTCCCCAAGCTTTATTGAAGGCATCTGTTTCAATCACCATTTGAACATAGCCTTGTGGTAGTGAGAGTGGAGGAAGCTGTTTTACTTTTTCTTTGATTTGCTTTACTGCATCCGTCATATCTTTATTCTATCTTGGGGATTTTTCTTCACTCGTTGCTGCAACAGATGAATGTCATTGGCCTGTCCTTTGTAGAATGGCCTAATATAATTTAGGCTTCCCAAGAATCTCTACAATTGAACCTTTTCTAAGATCTGATTAGGAAAGTTAGCAAAAAACCTTCAGGACATGTTCTTGAAGGATCACCCGTCCTTTACTTATTTTATATCCTAAAAATTCAATGTTCTTTTTGCCAATTTCCATTTTGGATTTTGACAGAACCAATCCATGTTTGAAAACCAAAGAATAAAATTCTTAAAGATGTTTCAAATGTTCCTGCAAATTGTTGGAACAAATAAGAATATCATCTATGTACACTAATGCCCATTTTTTTTCTTTGAAGATATTTTCCATTCTTTTCTGGAATTCTGATGGTGCATTGTTAATGCCAAATGGAAGGACCTTCCATTGATACTGCCCATGAGGAACAACAAAGGTAGTTTTGTACCTATCTTTTGCTTCAATTCCAATCTGGTAAAAACCAGACTTCAGGTCAAACTTGCTAAAAATGGTGCATCCTGCTATTCTTTGCAACAAACTAGATTTATCAAGTAGAGGGTAATGGACTAGTTCAAGGGTTTAAAATTCACAACCATTATCGGTTTTCTTCTTTTTATCTCTGAGTGTTTATTGACAACAAATGCTTGACATGCCCAAGGGATCTTAGAAGGTTCTATAAGGCCTTTGTCCAAGAGTTCTTTGATTTCATTTGCACAAAATTCTCTTTTTGAGGGAGACATAAGGGCAACAGAGGATTTTTGAGCTTTTGTTTTTTCTAGGGGGTTAAAAGGTAAGGAAACAAAGTATTTTTCCTTGGTCCAAAATGCATTAGGTGACTCTAAGGTGCAATCCTTCTCTAGTTTAGAGGATATTTCAAAGAGGGCATATTCTTTGTGCATTTCTGCCTAGGCGATGCATCTTTCCATTTTGAACAATTCTGCAAGACTGAGAGTGGGGTTGGATTGGGGAACAATATTCTTAAGAAGCAGAATAGTATAGAGGGGTGGAAACTCTTCTGCCATTTATTGTACAAGAAAAATTCATATTGGGCTCATCAACTGTAATGGGGCTGACTTTATGCAAGAAGGGTGATCCTATGATGCAATCTTCTTTTAGGTCGTCTAGTCTGTTAAGATGCAGAACTTCTTTTATTCCATTGATGCTTAGTCGAAAATCTAGAACTCGTCCTTTGAGCTGTACAAGAGTTAGTTCAATGGCTACACCATGTTCATTTGTTTTTCCCCAGTAAAAACATGGTATAGTATTTCCTTTTTCCAAATTCATTTGGCAACCTGAATCTTTGAAACAATCAAGCTCATAAGATTTGAATTCAGAAGGACAAAAATTTATTTTAATGAAATATTTAGGACCAGTGAATAGTCCTGGAGATCCTAGTGATGGTTCATCATTATGGCGATCTTCTGTTCCTGAATCACTAGTATGCTGAGAATGTTTTGGACTTTCAGCAGCTTTTGGTGACTATAATGCTTCGGCATAGGCTCTGCACATTTCTTCATCAGAGGAATGGTCTCTTTCTCTTGTTGTTATTTCAAGCATTCTTTTCAATTCCTCTATTTCTTTTACCAGCTTCTTTAGGGAATACTGCTTATCTTTGATCTGTAGTCTTAGCATATTTTCTTTATCTTTTTTGAACTTTTGTCTATCCTCATGATGATCAGGATAGGCTTTGTATAAATCAGCAGGCTGTAGAATGTTGGATTCTTGCTAATTTCTGGAGAGATAGATTTCTCTTTTTCTTTTGAAACTTTTTCTTTTTATTTTATTCTTGTTAAAATATTTCTTCTTTCATCTTTTAGATCTTTCCTTTTCATATATTGATAGACTGGGCTGTCAAAAAATTATTTGTCAATTTCAACAATCCTAAATTCTGAGGAGACCTTAGGTGGGTTGAAAGAGAACATATAAAAACTGAAATCAGGAGGACCAGAGCAACCTCCTAAATTTGCTTCTTCATCAGAATCGGAAGAAGAGGAGTCAGATGAGTTTGGAGCAAATTTATCTAAGGCAGGGTCGGAATCAGAGGAATCTCCTTCCTCTGGTAAGAAGATGATTTCAACTTCAGGGTAGTCTCCTACTGCACACCAAGCTAGATCCCACTAGGCTGGATCCAGGTCTTCTGAAAACATGGCAACAAGTCTAGGCTTTGTATTTTTATTTGTGAATTTGTTAGCCCAGTGACCCTTTTTACTGCAGATGAAACATTTTTCTTTATCTACAGGTTTAGATATTTTCTTAAAGTAGGCTTTCTTTTGAAATATTTTTCCCTTTTTATGCTTATAGCCTTTGTTTGGATGAAATCTAGGTGCACTAGTATATTTGGGCTTTTGTTTCTTCTTACAACTACATGATTCATGCCCGAAGTGTCCTCAATTGTGGGCACCACACCCCCAATCTGGCATTTTTGCAACATCTTTACAAAAACCAGGGAAAACATTGCAGAGTGTCGCTTGAAATCTTTAGCCACTCTTTTCTCCAGACAATGTTCTTGCCAAGTTTCCATGATGAATCCATGCAATTGGGCAAGGGAAAGACCTAACATAGGGATGATTTTATCTTTAAGGTGTTGTTCAATAGCATCAGGAACATGGCTAGGAAAGATTCTCAAGTAATGTTTTAGATATGCGGGCTTATCAGCATTACCAGAAGAAATCAACAATTTTTGCATATAGAAAAAATATTCTTCACTCTTATTTAGGTCACAGATTCTGGATGACATAAATAAAGATGCAAGATGTTCATAATCTTCATTTTCATTGGGACCATAGAATTCTTTACCAAGGGAAGTAAGAATTTTTTGGTTCGCATCTTCTACATTCAACATTTCTTCTCTGGATTCTTGGGGAATCCAACGCCACCATTCTGAGGATAGCCCTGAAAATCTGGCAACTAGCTGGAGTGCTAGTTTTTGGCCAGTTATTGTATTGTCCCGTGTTCTTTTGTACAAGACCCAATTTGATAGAAGTTGGATGGCAGATCTAATTTGGGCATGGGATTGACATTGTATGTTCAACATAGGTTGATTAGGCATTTGGGAGATTAAATTATTCATCCCATTTATCCCGAAACTAAGGGAAGAAGGTACTGAAGAAGGAGAAGTGTCAGGAAGATCTGACATTTCAGTATCAAAAGGAGGGGGAGGACCTATTATCTGAGGATTAGTATGACTTTGGTCGTATGGATTTGAGGATCCAATATTTTCTCTTTTTGGGATTCTGAATGCCGATAAATATTTATTTGGGAGGGCATTTGGCATTTTTTTGAACTGGGAGACCATATTTCTTAACTCATGAAGCTCTTCTATTTCTTGACCAAAAAGGAATTCTAGTCTTTGTTCATCTTCTTGGATACTCATCATTCCAAAAGAGTATCTTCTTTCATGTTTGACTTTGTGGCCTTTAGCTGCAAGCTCTAATGCAGTTTGGCTTACAGGGCTCTTTTTACTATTTACATTTTGTGTTCTGGACATCATTTTTCCGAGGACATCTAGCCTTTTTTCTATTTTTTCACTTGCTAAGATAATATCAGCTTTTACTTATCATCTTGCAAGCAAGTGATCAATTTTAGCTTTGAGCAAGGAAATACGCTCTTTTTCTATCTGAGCTTTTTGTCTAAGAATTAAAATATTAGAGGCTATGTCATCGATGTTTTGGCCAGTCAGTTATTGTTGATAATTGCTGTAATTAAGAAACTTTATTTCATCAGAGACACTTTCATGTGGATTTGATGATCTATGTGGCATGAACTCTCTTTTAGAAAGACCATCATGAGCAAACTGTCGAAATGGAGTATTAGGAAGATTTCTTCTTGGATGGAATGAGGTATCACCTTGTGGGTTTGTGGAGGTAAAACCAGGGCTACTTCTAGAGAGAGACATCATGTACAAGCTTACTCCTTTGTTTTTGATTTTTAGTCTCTCAAGTGCTTTTTTGCAGGGAGGGAAGTCTGCATGCTGACCTTTGTGCTCGTTGTCATGAACACCTGAAAAGGAAAGGTGGGAAGAAGAACAGGGTTCAAACAAGGCTGATTTTTCAGAAGTATTATTCACAGAGGAAGATCTTACAAGAGGTGGAGCAAATTGGGGAGAAGGAAACCCTTCAGGCAATTTAAAATAGTTTGAAAATCTGTCAAAGATAAGGGGATTAGAAAAAGAGAGTTGTTGGTTTTTTTATTTTTTTCAAAGTCTCTCAACTCTTTGTATCTTACCTCCCATTGCTTTGGGTAACTGATGCCTGTCTAGTCAAATGTGATAGGTGTACAATTTTTTGACTTATTAGTTTCTACCATACTTAGTAGGTGTGAGTTTTCATGGACTTTAGGGGTAAGAGGTGGAAGGGAATCATTTCCAAAGCGGATCACAACCAACGATTTAAGCTGGATGATTTTAGAGCCAGTGTCCATTTTAAATCCTAAGGGGAATATAGGCCTTGAGTAAATCATAGATGTAGGGGTGATCAAGGTTGACAGAATACTTAGGAAAGATAGTACCAAAAAATGGGTCACTGCGGCAAGGGGCCTTCAAAACCTCCAATTAAAGCATCAGCAAAATCTAAGTGGCGGGTATCCAAAACACAACACAAGGAAGAAACATTCATATAGGGTCATACTAATAGACCAAGTCCTAATTTGACAGTGCCTAGATGCACATATTTGTAACCTTTTTTTTTTTCCCAGTTAATTTGGTCTTTGTCAATTAAATTAATGTGAATGGGCTCTTCCTGGTCAGTGAAGGTGATGTCCAAAGAACTGATTTTAATTTGTGTGTAGGATTTATACTGCCACCATTTCATTTTATAAACCTCAGAAGGTAATATCTCAGGCAATTTCCAGTCAGGAGAAGGTATTGTATCATTGATGGTTATTATGGATGATGAAGCTCTAGAGGTTCAAAAGGAAGATTTTCTTTCAGTCAAAGAAGCAGTAGTTTGATCTATAGATTGACAGTTCAGGGATGTAATCCCTACAGAGTCCATTAAAGGATCCATGGAACACTTACCGGAATTGGGCAGTAAAGAAATAGTTTGGGGCTTAAGGATATCCTACATGTCTCCCAAGAGACAACAATAGTGGATTTACAGCGTCTGTAACTAAGACTATAACCACAAAAATTTGAAACAGACTCAGATATCACAACTATTCCACTTGGATACTTTTACAGAAATAAATGAACTCTGTTCCCATATTGCTTTAGACATAGAAAGATTTCTCGAATATCATACTAGAATTTGATTATAAGAGCTTCTGAAACTTACAAGTAGAAGTAGACGATACAAATGCTGCACTGTCTCTAATACCAAGACACACCAAGATCGAACACAAACACAACTGATGAGAGAGAAAGACTTTAGAAAATCCAGCTTCTTAATACAGACTCAAAAACTTGTTTGTCTTCGGAGGGAAAATATCATCACAAGCGCAAACTTACACTAACCAGAGTTTATGATCCTAGCTGATCACACTAAGTGTAGAGGGAGAGCATATGCTACTAGTTTTACAGACTCATTACAAGTGAGATCACTCATTTTGATCCTAGCTGATCGCTCGAGGCGTAGAGGGAGAGCATACACAGTGCTTGACACATAGAAAAAATGCAAAAAGCTTACTAGACTAAAAAACACTCGGTGCCCAAATGAGGGGAGGAGAACCTTATTTATACATATTTAGTTGGTAAATCGGTGACCCGAAACTTACACCTATCGGTAAAAAGACTTGATTCGGATCTCATGGCAGTGGATCAAATCACACCTTTTGTTGGGTAAGTCACCCAAGCCATGTGAAAGAATATACGGACTAACAACTACACTGGAATTTTTACAAAGTGGAGCTACTGTTAGTGGCCCACGACGCTTTCCATTATTCATTGTCATGATTACAAATATATGGGTTTTTCCCACATGTACAACCAGTGAATCTATCAGAGTCAGATTCATTATCTAAACCAAATTCGGTATCTGGAACTAAGCAATTTGAGAAACACTGTTCCACATTGGATATGATCATGACTTCATTAGGAATACAACAGAATTCTCCTTAAAAATGGATTCAACTTTAAGCTTTAAAGGAATTCTTCTTGTATGAATATTATGATCTAAGAGGCGGCCATTTTTGTCCATTCTTCTGAATTTCTGCTGAGTGAAAATAGGGGGTTCAAGAGCAGAGTAAGCTCCTCCAAGATGTCACAGTTTAAATTTAAACCACATATGATTGTGTTGTGCTACGATCATGTCTTCTTGAAGGTGTAGGATTAAATTTGCACATCATTGAACCCAATCTTTTCTTGGATAGATTTTATCAAGGAAAACTTATGTCCATCCGGACCATTGTTGTTGCACCAGTGTAGAAGGATCTCCACAAATTATTATTTTTCCATGTTCTCTACAGAACTACAATACGAGGTTATAACTATTCCATGTTAAAAATCCTGGACTGATTTCCACATAATACAATTCTCGTCTAGCTGTATAAGCTGTATCAACCCAAACATGATTAAGCTACTGAAGCTGGTGCATGGCATTTTCTAAGCCTTTAAAGGCTTGTTTTTCCCATCTCTCAAGTATTTGTATTTTCAGAGGAGAGGCATTTACTTTTTGGATCAAGGAGAGGGAAAGATACTTGTCTGCTTCCTTTTCGCTGGCGCAATTCAAAAAACATTCTCTTTCTTCCTCTGACAACGGATCATTGAAGATTCGAAGCTTAGATTTTTTGTTTGACGAGCTGGATGCTCCATAGCGAAACATGCTGAGGCTAGGTTTCTCCTGTAATTCTTCTCTGGTTAGCATATCAGCAACACAATTCAAATATCCTGGTTTATATACAATTTCAAAATCAAAGTTTTGCAACCAAAGAAACCATTTCAGAATCCTAGAACTATTTTTTGCCATAAGATTTTCATTCTTGAATATACTAGGCATTATTTTCAGATTTGTTCTAATAATGAACTTGACAGGTTTTAGATAAATCTTGAAATGGTTTACAGTCTTTTTGACTGCAAGGATTTCCTTGTGACTTGACGGATAATTGATTTCTGCATTTTTGAATGCTCCTGAAGCATAGACGTAGATTTCTTCTTGATCACCATGTTTTTCTATGAGAATAACTCCCCAAACTTTATTGGAGGCGTCTGTTTCAATCACCATTTGACCCGAGCCTTGTGGTAGTGAGAGTGGAGGAAGCTGTTTTACTTTTTCTTTGATTTGCTTCACTGCATCCATCATATCTTTATTCCATATTGGGGGATTTTTCTTCAGTCATTGCTACAGCAGATGAATGTCAAATGCCTGTCCTTTGTAGAATGGCCTAATATAATTTAGGATTCCCAAGAATCTCTGCAATTGAACCTTTTCTAAGATCTGATCAGGAAAGTTAGCAAAAACCTTCAGGACATGTTCTTGAAGGATCACCTGTCCTTTACTTATTTTATATCCTAAAAATTCAATGTCCTTTTTGCTAATTTCCATTTTGGATTTTGACAAAACCAATCCATGTTTGAAAACCAAAGAATAAAATTCTTGAAGATGTTTCAAATGTTCCTACAAATTGTTGGAAAAAATAAGAATATCATCTATGTACACTAATGCCCATTTCTTTTCTCTGAAGATATCTTCCATTCTTTTCTGGAATTCTGATGGTGCATTGTTAATGCCAAATGGAAGGACCTTCCACTAATACTGCCCATGAGGAACAACAAAGGTAGTTTTGTACTTGTCTTTTGCTTCAATTCCAATTTGGTAAAAACCAGACTTCAGGTCAAACTTACTAAAAATGGTGCATCTTGCTATTCTTTGCAACAAACTAGATTTATCAGGCAAAGGGTAACAAACTAGTTCGAGGGTTTAAAATTCACAACCAGTCTGGGTTTTCCTGTTTTTATCTCAGAGTGTTTATTGACAACAAATGCTCGACATGCCCAAGGGCTCTTAGAAGGTTCTGTAAGGCCTTTGTCCAAGAGTTCTTTGATTTCATTTGAATAGAATTCTCTTTCTGAGGGAGACATAAGGGCGGGAGAGGCTTTTTGAGCTTTTGTTTTTTCTAGGGGGTTAAAAGGTAAGGAAACAAAGTATTTTTCCTTGGTCCAAAATGCATTAAGTGACTGTGAGGTGCAATCCTTCTCTAGTTTAGAGGAAATTTCGAAGAGGGGAGATTCTTTGTGCATTTCTGCATAGGCGATGCATCTTTCCATTTTGAACAGTTCTGCAAGATTGAGAGTGGGGTTGGACTAGGGAACAAGATTCTTACATTTGTAAGAAGCAGAATAGTATAGAGGGGTGGAAACTCTTCTGCCAATTATTGTACAAGAAAATTTCATATTGGGCTCATCAACTGTAATGGGGCTGACTTTATGCAAGAAGGGTGATCCTATGATGCAATCTTCTTTTAGGTCGTTTTGAGTTAGTCATTTAGTTGTCCCTTTATTTTAGTTGTATTAGTCCACTTAGGTTAGTTATGAGGTTGTTAACTCACCTTTGAGAGATTGCATGGTTAACAAAGGGCATTTGAGCTATAGTTAAGCCTACTATAGGTTGGCATGCACTAGAGATCAATTTGAGTCTCCTCTTTTACCAATTTGAATTTCCTATATATAACAATTGCTTCATTCTTGTACATGCAATGGAATAATGTGTTGATGAAATACCATTTTCATCTCTTCTTTGTTTTGATGATGAATTTTATGATTTTGTCTCTTAATTGATTACGTGCAAACTATATTACTACTTTGTTTAGAATGCGACTCACTTTGCCTATCTTGATGGACTCAAATGTGATTGACAAAGCCAATGACATGGATTGACATGTCAATGCAATAAATTTTCACCAAAGCTCTTGAATATTCACTAATAGATCTCTACAGAAAGGAAGCTAAAGTATAGGAAGATTGTCTTTTATATAGTCGGGTGCAAAGTGTACCTTCATTTTGGAGTTTGATATAGCAAACTCTAGAAATTTCATTGTCAACTCTAGCATATGGTTTTGGAGTAGAGCACAGCTTTGCATGAAGTTGTTATTCACAAAATTTGATCTATCCACAAAATATCTAATTTGGACACGAGTAAGGCTTCCCAACCTCTCTCTCCAATATTCCCACTTTAATTCATTGGGGGACATGGGGGAATGCATTGAGCACCACTTCCAAGGTGTATTCTAGATAGAAAAGGCCACATCACCAAATACGGCCACATATTCCCACTTTAATTCATTGTGGGACATATAGGAATGCATCGAGCACATTTCACTTCCAAGGTGTATTCTAGATAGAAAACGTCACATCACCAAATAGGGACACATATGTGTGAGTGTGGACTTCTATAAAGGGTTCTTGACACAAACAATCTACTAGCCAAAGACCACAGCGAAACTCAACCTCTCGATTGCAAGCAAGTGGCTTTCAAGTGTAGAGCTTTCTTCAGCACAAGCCATACTCTATTTTAAGAAAAGCAAAGAAGGTCATCATCTCAAGAGGCCTCATAAAAATCTCCCCGCTTAGTACAAAGGAGCAGCAAAATATCCCCAGCTCATCAACAACAAACTTCCAAAAATAATATGATCAAACCCATAGCCACCCTAGCAAAGGGTCACTTAGCTTAGTAGGGAATGGAAAATACATAGTTAAAGTTATCACCCACCAAAGAGTGGAAATAGCAAAAGGTAGCTGCATTATTTGCCCCAAAAAAAATTGGAAGTACCCCTCATCATAAAAACATTTATAAGCTAACCAACACCCCAATACCAACATTTCTCGATCCACTTTATAACAACATTCTCCATGTCCCCAAACTTGCACCTCCAAAAGTGGATGGTGCAAATGATAAAGATAAAGGTAAAAGGAAAACCAAAATTTTACAGAAAAGTGGGAAAAATGTTGTCGAAATAATAATAAAGTCCACTTAGAAGAAAGTGAAAATGAAGTCGAGTTATACGAAGGAGAGCCCTCATGATAAGTGAACCCTAAACCATAAGAAGAATAGAAAGAAGTCTCTAACTAAAAACTGCTGCAAATCTAAGCGGTGAATCCCAACTTATATCACCCAGGAACGCCATGAAAACTCGTTTAAATATAGTTTGCTTTTGTAAACTTGTACGTAATCAACCTGTCCGAATACATCTCTGAAATCCCACGAAGAACAGAAAAAAAATGAGAAAGAGAAACGGGGTCCACTTAGACATGATGAAGTCATGGAGCGCCTTATTTAGGTTTCACCATGAGGTCATCTACAAAATATAGGTCAAGCGACAGCGTTTTGACTCAATACAGTCCTTTCATTTTTAATCGACAATGAACACAAACACAATTATGAGATATGACTTGTTTTATTGCATCGGAATACATATGGAAATTCACAAAGATTTGTCAAGGGAATCAGGGATGACGCCGGATTTATCGCTTCCCAGTTCGATCCAATTGCGATATTTTACTTGACTTTAATCCAGAGTAAAACCCCGGTTGAAAGTCATTACGAGACTCTGAAAGTCGTTGCGAAAGTTTAGGCACAGAATCCCCGAGAACGATACATTGAGACACAGCTGGTCAATTCTCGTGGAGAGTAGGTGTTGGTCTCGTTGGCGTGTGCATACAGATCGGTGTCGTGACTTTTCCAGGAAATTATGAATGTATGGAAGCGAGTCCGAGAACAACAATTCTAACATCTAGAAGTGATCCATACGTTGTCAATTGACTATTCGAACTGTTCATTGTCACGACCCTTCACTCGGCAGCTGGAACGCAACGAATTTTCTTAATCCGTGAAAATATCTCGCCTCGTGCTTCCAGACAATCGAATGCCGAAAAATAACAAGGAACTTTCCAAAAGTCTCCCAAAAGTTATGATGAAAAACAAACGTCGTCGATCTGATGATAATGGAGGGATCACTATTCGCATGGAGAAATTGTTTAGTTAAAGACTCTAGAAACGTCTGATATCTTTCAACGGTGGAAAAAAGTTTAAACATTCTAAAGCCCATTGAAAACATTTAAAATAAAATAAAATAACATTGAAAGATTGACTGAACCTAGAGGGACCATCATGTTTAACAGCAAATGAGCCTCCCAGAACATGTGCCCCGACGACCAGCTCTGGGTCGTTGAAAAGACAGAGGGAACGGCATCTGAAAGGGCCCTAGTTGTCAGCCTCAAAGGAAGGCCGACTTCCTCCCACGGACATCCCAAAAAGCTTAGTAGTGGGCCTCAAGGGACACCATGGACCCAAAAGGCTTACAGGGGAAGCATTTTATTAAAAAATATATTTAAAGGAGTATTTAAGTGAGTTTAATGGTTAAAAACATATGTTATTTAAAATCTGTATGATAAGGTTGTTTATCAGCTTATATTGTATTGAGTGGCAAGTTATTAGTATATCGCATTTGTAGGTTGTTAGATATACTTTTGAAAAGTTGTTCTTCTCCCAATTCTCTTTCCACTTACCAAGTTTTTAATCTTCTAATTAATTTATTTATGTTAATTATGTTTTTGTAAAGTTTTAAATTTCCAAAAAAATTATCATTAAAGACGGCTAAAAAAATTCTATTTTATTAGAGAATACCTCAGTGACTCTAAACTTAAATGAATGTTGGTTTCCTTTCCACTCCAAAATACGTTGGTTACGCCAAAGGCATTCTAAGAAGCAACACCTTTATATACAACTTGTCATTTGAACCTTCTCAACAATCTTCGCTACTAGTATTGAAAACAACATGTAAAGGTTTAAGTGATGTGTGGCCAATCCATCGCCATGTTCCAAGCTTCAATTTCTTCCATTTGATCAACACATGGAACGAGGGTGACGAGCTCAAAGAAAACTTGTCCTAGTACTATACCTCTAGGATGAGCTTCATGGTGCCCAATTCTTCACTAAATTGGATAGGTTCTCTCTTAGTATCACCAAATTCAAATGAATGACGCAAAGATTCTTAAAACTACCTTCCACACACATGAAGGACAATATGAGTTTTTGGTCAATGCATTTTTTTTTCTCTTTGCAATGCTTCATCCAATTTTCAAAGCCTTGTGAGCAGTATTTTTAACTTTTTTTTGCAACTTTGTGATGGTCTTCTTTGATGATATTTTGATTTACAGAGATAATTAGGAGGTAAATTTGGAACATGTTGATAAATTCCTACAACTCACTTGTTCCACAAATGTTCCAAATGTGTTTTTGGCACTTTTAAAGTGGAATACCTAGTCACGTCATTAATAGGAAAAGGGTTCCAATATATTCCAAGAAAATTGGAGCTATAAAAGATTCAACATGCCCTATGAATCATAAACTATTACTTGGTTTCTCAGGACTTGCAACCTACTACCAAAAGTTTTGAAAAATTATGGATAAATTGCAACCCCTTTAACCACCTTTCTTAAGAAGGATTCCTTTGTGTGAAATGATGTATCAAAGTGGGATTTTCATGCCTTAAAGGAAGCCATGTTTATTACTATAATCTTAATAATACCCAATTTCACTAAGACTGCCCATCTAGAATATGATGCGTCTAAAAAAGGTCTTGGGGTAGTGTTGATGAAAAATAAACATCCATTGGTGTTCACTAGTTAAAAAATTGGTTGATTGAAATGAGAAATTCCACTTGTGAAATAGAAACGATGGCTAACCTTTGTGTTGCTAATACATAGCACTCATATATCACTAGTAGGTGTCTCAAAATCAAGGAAACCCATCATAGCTTGAACTAGTTTATAGAACAATGATTGTTATCACTGGAGAAACAAACATGGGTCACTAAGATGTTATGTTAATATCATGAGATCATATACAAGAAGGGAAAGGAGAATATCATGGGAAATGCTTTTTTCTAGGAAATATGAGGATGACAGGTCCTAATTTTTCCAATCTTTAATGGTACTTGATTGAATTAGAAAGGTATGACAAGAATGGTTCAATAATGACAAAGTGGTTCAACTCATCCTATGACTCAATGAGGGCCCAAAATGCCCTACACGGTATACTTAAAAGCATGACACCTTGAGGTATAAAGGACACTTTTTGGGGGGTAGAGAACTTACTTTAAAAGAATGGGTGTTACTAGAATTTTATCCATTCCCTACTATGTGTAATTCAATATTTTATAAAACATGTTGTTGGTTGAGCCTAGTTGACTGCATTGACTAGGTTCTCCAAATCGACCACTGACTAATCAGCTCGATCTAGATGAGTCAGTTAGGTCGACTACCAGAAAATTATGCATCTACGACTATCTAACTACTTGTATAACCCATATAAATACCATGGTGAGTTAGATGTAAAATAAGATGATTCATCCTCCTTTTTGTATTGTATAAATGATGTTATAATAAATATACTTATTTTTATTATCTCCATTACTTTCTCACTTTCTTTCTCTCTTTATGTATGTCTGATCTTGTACTTGTTATATGTATGTTGTCTTACTAGTAAGTACCTCATGTAATCCCATAGATTACAACATTGGTTCCATTATTGGTATTACTAAACTGAGACATGAAATGATAATGTGTACATATACGATGAGTGAGGAAGAAATCAGAGAGTGGTGGAATTAGAATATCATGAACTACATTCAAAACTATGTCAAAAGGAACAATTTGGCAATAGCACAGACCAGAGAAATGTTCTTCACTGAAGCTAATGAACGATTCATTGAAGTTGTCCCATGTAAAATAAAGAAGTTCTTGGATAGTGTTCATGAGAAAGTTAGGCTCCTCAAATGAAATATTGTTAATGTATTAGCTCAATAACCATGGGTGGGTAGATGAATATATATGAGTGGATAGAAAAGATATGTGACAACTACTGTGAATAGAAAAATATTGAAGAAAAAGCTTCATTTTCATGGAATCTGAAGTAGATTCTATAATGAATTCCACTATAGTTTTTTTATGTACAATTCTGACTTTGTTGTATAAGTTTCTAATAAAAAAAAGAGTGGATCACATAGTCAATCCTCAACCTTTGTTGGGCCTTGCTGCCCGTTCAAATTGGGAGAAAAAGAAAAAATACTGGGAATACAAAGACAACTTCATTAACAATATGGAGTCGGTTAGACGACTGTGGACAGATCTTGGTTCGATTAACAATACAAAGACAACTTCATTGTAACCGAATCAATTTTACACCAATGTTTGGAATAAATAGTTTTAATTTATTATTTTCCGAACACATAGAGGTACCCCCATGGTAGCAACATTACTAATTGAAGAATGTAGCCCATCGAAGATCCAACCTATCGACAAATATTTGATAGAAGAAGTATGATTGTCCTGGTATAAACGAGCACTCACTATAAGTAAGTACATAAACTCATCATATGAAGTTCGAGGAAAAACTCATTGCCTTATTTGATTCAATGAAGAACACTTGAGTCCCGACTATTTTTGGAAAGACAGGAAAAACATCAAGTTTTTTACAAAATGTGGGGTGGGGGAGCATAATATAGAGAATTCCCTATCATGCATGAAAATATTAATAATAAAACGAAGTTAATGTATTGTCTAGTGTTCCTAAGCATGAAGCCTTGAATTCTAAAAAAATGCACATAATCATGAGACAAGGCATGAAGATTAGAAGTGACAACCCCCACATCACAAAACTCCAAAGGAAAGAAGATAACTATCCTAAGCCGCACAAGCAAATTTAAATGTTTAATAATGCAACAAAAATCTTTGAAGAATTTGCATCTCAAAAAGACACTAGAGAGTCTCAAAACAAAACATTGATTGGAGAAGAAGACATTATTTCATGAGTAATTGACTTAATGAATATGATAAGAAACATCACAACGAATGAAAAAGTTGAAAAAAAATCTATAACTTAATTAAAAAAGATAAAGTCAACATCGACCCTCTAGTTGAAGTTGAAGGATATTACATCTCATAAGTCATCCTCGACTTTGGTTGCTAAGCTAACATAATGACTTGATATACTTTGGAAATTTTAGGAAGGCCTCGACTATCTGATTCAGGAATCTACCTTAAGATGGTTGAATAAGGCTTGGTTGAACTCATTGGAGTATGGAAAAATTTTAATCCCGCAATTATGGGTATTACACTCAAGTCGACTTTGAAGTCATTGACGCAAAAGAAGGATCCAAGTGCTTCCCTGCACTAGTCGTTCGGCCATGGGGGAGAAAAATTAAAGCTTATATTTCATTAGAACAAGTAGAATAAAATTTAATGGTGAATGGAAATAGGTTATCATACCTATCATCCATCCCATGGAAAACCTTCAACAGTATATGATGAAAACGGCCTTGCATAATTCATCTGGACCAAGTCATGCAAGATAATGAATATTTAGTTGAACCAAAAAAATACAAAGAAATCCATTTGGGCTTACCTATGTCGGTCGAAAAAAAAAACTCTGACTCTAAAATTTACGATTATCGAATTGAAAATTATGAATCACATGCAAGAGAATGTTGGGAAGTCAAAGTCATCTCTCACTGACCAGTATTGGAATTCTTTGTAATTACAGTAAACCCAAAAAATTTGAGAATAAATTAAGGCTGGAATACCCCTTAGATCCTTAGTCCCAATGAAAGCTAAGTCGACTAACCTTCGACTCCTCAGATACAAATACTGTGAGTCACCATTGACACATGTTGAGAAAGTCTCTAGGAACAGTGGGTGAACAAGGATGGATTCAGATCTTAGCCAAAACCTTTACTAGTCAAGCGGCTTGATGGTGGGATACTCATATAAATCATGTCTACAAACTTGGACAACCACTTCAACGCACTTAATTTTTTGAAAGGTTTGGAGGAAGAAAATTTACAGCACAAGCATAAATTCAAAATTATTTCTAAGGCCAAGACCCATTAAAGCAAGTTAACACATGTGAAAAAGAGTGGAAAATGATCGACTATCAAGATGAGAGAGCATGGACTAATATTTTCCCTAGAACATTGGACAAATTTCCCAATAAATGGTACAAAAGGGAAGAAGCTAGGGTAGAAAAATTTAACTAGTAATCCCTCAAAGGAAATTTTATTAAGGATTTTCCATTCTCTCCTGCAGAAGAGTGTCTTAAGGAATCGATCCAAGAAATTCACCAGTTTATGAAACCGACTAAATGACCAGTCGATGCAATCGACATTATCGAACGACCAAGATCCTACTATAACATTTTCATGATTACCAAGAAGTAACATATTCATCTTCCAAATATACTAGAATTGGAGAATGATAAAACCTTAGGGAAAATTTTTGAGTGGAAGAAAGATAACCCCCAGATAGCACATCCAGTAAAATTAGTTCTGAAAATTTCTACTAAAGATAAAGAATATGACCATGAACTTTGATACTTCATGCCATTATTTATCGAATTCAAGGAAGGATATCGACCGATCGATGATTCAAAACCACCAAAATGGATAGATGTAGAAACTCAAACAAAAGAAGTCAATAACTCTATCGATAGAGAACCCAAAATGGAAAAAAATGGAGATTACTGGTTGGAACGAAAAACAACAGAAATAACAAACCTTATCAAATAATATTAGGATGTATTTTCCAGATACTACAAATATTTTAAATGTTTGGTACAATAAATGAGAGAGTTTAAAATTGAAATCAAGCTAGATGCAAATCCTGCTAAGAATTGATCGTATAAAGTAGACCATAAATACAAAGACATAGTAAAGATAGAAATTGAGAACATGTTAGCCACTAGAATTATATGCCTTGTATATTAGTCGAGCTGGACCATCCTTATGGTCATCCAACCAAAGAAACATGACCCCAATATACTTTGGATTTGTGTTGACATAGAGGTCACAACAAAGTAACACTGACAGGCTTGTTTATAACACCTTCTGCTGATAAAATTATTAACGAAGTCATTGTTCATGCATGTTATTCTTTCATAAATGGTTTCTCTAGTTTTAGCCAAGTACCTATAGCAAAGGAATATCAACAGAATAACACATTTGCATGCAAATTTGGGTCACTTGCATATAAATTTATGTTGTTTGGATTGAAAAATGCATGAGTAGTCTTCTAAAGAATTGTTTTAAAACCCTTTTAAGGATTTTTGTACAATACCATGGTTATATACTTTGACAAATAAACTATCTATACTATGCTCAATTACCACGTCTAGTGGTTCCAACTGATGTTGGAGAGGTGTTGACAAATCCAACTTTCACTAAATACAAAAAAAAATTATTTTTTCCACACCCATTGGAGTACTCATGGATCATGTAATTTGCAAGGAAGGCATCAAAGTTGATTTAGAAAACATCAAGGTTATTCTCAACTTGAAACCACCAGTAAATCCTCAGAAAGTTAGAATATTTTTCGGACATAGAAGATATTATATAAAGTTTATAAGGAACTACTCCAACATGACATTCCCCTTATAGTAATTGTTTAGGCTAAATGTTGAATCCATCTAGACACTAGAATGTTTTGAATCATTCGAGCTACTCAAAATAAAATTGGTCAAAGAACCAATCCTCGTATTCTTGAATTCGTCCAAGCATGTTCATATAGATGCATCAAGTATTGCAGTTATCATAACTCACCTGACCTAGAGACGACGCAATCTACAACCCTAATGCATATGCTAGTTAGAAGCTAAATAAAGCAGAACAAAACTATTCAACAACTAAAAACAAAGCGTTAGGCATGATATTTGCACTCCAAAAGTATAGACACTATTTATTGGCTAACCCATTCATCTTTTTCACAAACCACAAGGATCTCAAATACTTAGTAAACAAACCACTACATCATGATCGAATATGTAGATCGATTTGTTATTTTAGGAATTTAATTTTGAAATAGTAATCCAACATGGAAAATAAAATGTGTGATACCATCAATGGTGTATAGAAATTGGTGAAGACTTGATCAACATAGAGGATGAACTTCCTAATGCACATATCTTTTCATTTTTTTTTGTTCCAACTGAGATCGTCAATGTTCCCCAATTTCTACAATAGGAGCACACTTCTGAAGGAACTTTTGAAAAGAAGAAAAAAATCCTAGCAATGGAACCAACAATGTATACCTTGATCAATGACTATATTTATAAACTAGGACCATATGACATACTTTGTTGATGCATGTTGGACCATTAGAGGGAAGCCATCATTAAAGAATCAAAATCAGGTTTAGTCATAGCGGGACACTTATGACACTGACACAATAACTAGAAAAATATTACAATCCAGATTATGGTGGTATACACTAAATAAATAATGCAAAGCATATATCAGCAAACGTGACATGTGCTGAAGAATGGCTCAACCTTTAAGAAGAAACAAAATCTCACTTATATCCATGAACCCCAATATAACATTTGAAACATGGGCTATCGAATTCTTTAGAACTTTCCAATATTTGTCTGACAGATGAGTGCCACATATATAATTATTACAATAGAGTATGTTACTAAGTGGGATGAAGAAGAACTGATTAAGGCTTGTACAAGTGAAGTTGTAGTGAAATTCATCTATGAAAATATCATTACAAGATTTGGATGTCCTCTTACTTTAATAAGTGACCAAGGAACATGGTTTATAAACAAAACTATAAATGTTTACTCAAATAATGTATGATCGGCCTCCATAAGTGTTTGTCATACCACCCTCAATCAAATGGTGTTGTTCAGTTGTTTAATAAAACATTGATAAAGGGTCTTACAACAATATACAACATTAACAAAGGCGATTATGAAGATAAGGCCCCTGTGATATTATGGGTGTATCACACAACTTATAAAAGATCAACTAGTTAGTATACGGACAATAAGCATTTGTCCTTCTACGTTTTAAATAACAAGCCCCTGTTATTGCAGAAGTGCTTCATATAGATGTTGTGAAGGCCACACAAGACAGAGTATTTGAAATCCTAAGGCTTGAAGAGTAGAGAATGATTGCTATCATCATCAAGAAGTAAAAAAATACTAATAGAAATATTTGCAGGATAGAAATATCAAGAAAAAGGATATATCATTCGGTGACCTTTTACTTCTATATGACAACAAAATAAAAGGGAAAATAAAAAATCTCAAGACTTTGTGGTTAGGACCATATATGGTGGAAGAAGTGAACTACAATGGAGTACACTTGAAAACACTCCAAGTTTGAGTCTTCACCAAGGTCACTAATGGATCTCAACTCAAACGATACTGACTATAAAGAGGCACTTCATCAACTAGTGGTTGTATGACCATTAGTCGATTGTCGTTCCCAAGGTTTGCATAGAATTATAAATATTTAAATAATTTGATTAAAAAAAGTTATATAACTAACCTAATTTCAACTGCATATAAAAAGAGTACTAAGACTTGGATTTTGGTAGGGAATAAGCCCTTCAACATACATGACGGTTGACTAGGTAGAAGAGGCTAAGCGGGAGAACAAAAACATGCAACGGTCTAGAAGTAGCAGTCCCTCACCAAAATATGACCGAAATAACAAAGAAGTGGAAAAGTAGACAATGGATTCATCTAATAAGAGACTAACGGAGATTACTCCTTAATGACCAACAAAAGAAAAAATAAGGTGAGAACCAAGAGACCGAAAAGACCACCAATGGGAGCATCAACCATCAAGTGAGTTGACGAGATCACGAAAAAAACCTCTCTCCCTAGTTTCCACAAGAACGTGAAAAGTTTTCCCCGCAAATATCATGTTTAATGATGTCAACTACTCGCATTAAAATCATGTTGAATATCACGCCTTTAAAAAATTAATAGCTTGAATATTCATGGATTAACTTCTAGAATGAACTGGAGTGATCCCTCTATGTTCCTAAAATCATAGTTTTTTTGGGACTTGTTGACTATAGAGTATCAAGAACTAGTAATGGCACCGAAGAATACCACAACAGTAGTAAAGAACAAAGCAGTTGAAGAGAAATCTAGGATGCAGCAGGAAGAAGGTACCATGGCACCCTTACAATGTAGATTGCACAAGATCAAGAAAGCAAAAATGGAAGAGCAAAATTGGGGTAAACAATATGGAGAAATGAAAGCATGGGGAATATTGGGCATCCAATGTAAATAATATGCCAACAAGTTCATCGTTGAAAATATTATAGGTTATTTGAATGCACCTATAATATCCCCCTTTAGAAACCTGAAAGACATCACCATAAAATTTATCATCAGTCAATACCACGATGGGAAAATATGGATCAATGAGACTATTCTAATCATGGATTCACTAATAGATCATATTATTGGATTTTCAGTCAAAGGATCGCCAGTATCAATAACGATCAAGCTAATGTAGCTCGTGGAAGAATTCATAGGGTCCCCAATAGATAAAACCCCAAAAAAGACTCATTGTCATTAAATTAATGTATGAGACAATTAAATGGAACAAATTTACAGTATCATTTTGTTTAACAAGATGAGGTCAACCATATGACTTAAGACTCGACATGATAAAAAAATCAAATAGGTTACATGTGAGGAAAAAATCTTTAACCAGGTAGACCAGTTGGCACAATTTGTTAAGACTAACTATGAGGAATATAAAAAATCTACACATGAAATCAAGTTCTCGTCATTGCTTATCTTGATAGTCATGAAAAGGATTAGTCTAGTCGATGAAACAAATTTCACCAACACACATCATCTATTCATGAAAATTTTCCAACTCTTTGTAGCAAAGGGACCATCTTACAACATGGAAAAATGAAGACCTACTTGGAAAATTGCTTTCAAGTAGTAAAAAATAAGTGCAACCATTGGAGAGTACCCTAACACATTCATCACAATCTATCCCATGGGGTGCATATTGAAATTATACTCCGCTATACAAAGGTATGGTACATGCAGGGTGCAAGAGGAATTGCATAAGAACTTTACTACTACCCCAATGTCCACAAATTATCTATTGACTTGTCCAAACATTCAAATATTAAGATCCCTATAATTACCATAGATAGAACTCAAGATTATCCTTTCATTGATGATATTGGATGGGGAACTAGAATACTAAAGGGAACAAGAGCTGTACATTACCACATTTGGTAGAGATGATGAACCCAAAAATCCACTAGCATTAATTGTACCCTCCACTAGACAAAGCAAAGCACTAGTCGTCAAAGCCTTGGGAGAGTTGACTGAGGATGAAAAAGAAGAACCGCTAATCAAGGAAGGATTCAATTTTGACATAAATGAGCCTCAAATCAAGGAAAAATAAAACCAGTTCACTGAGCATATACTCATCTTTCAATGCAATCTCAAAGGAAAAGCTACCAGGAAACATTCAAAGAAAACAATATAGATAATATAAGAAACAACAAAATGATATGGAGGAGTTAAAGGATAAGGAAAAGTAGGTTATAATAAAGGCCTCAAATAATAAATTTATTGTTAGCATTATTTTGGTCAAGAAGTCAGAATAAAGGCTTGAAAGGAGATAAGGTGCTTAAACTTCTGAATTTTTGTAATGTAACCGCGGGTGATAGAATGGGTTCTAAAGTGGAGATTGATAGTTTCATTCTTTCCATAAGACTATAAGCTAGAGATTACGAGTGGATAAAGAATAAAAAAGGGGCACTTATGGTATATTATGAAAATTTCGACGGTTGATATTTGGTAAGCAGATAGATCAACAATGGATGTTGAATCCGTTGGGAGAACTTGCTTGGGAAACAAAGAAGTACAAAGCTGGCGAAATGATCAGTGGAGAAATCTAATGGTCAGGCTTGCTAAACAGTGGATATAAAAAGTTAGAGGAGATTGATTGTGGATAGGGAGTCTATTGGGAAAATTTGCATGTCAAGAGAAAGGGTAAGTGGGCAGCAGAAAGTGAAATTCCAAAGCTTAAAAGGAAGACGTGATCGATGGATCAGGATGAAGGGAAAATTAGATCTATGGTAGATATCAATTCCATGCCCACAACATGCGTAGGAAATGGATAGACCTTTCCCCATCAGAATTTTTATGTCCATCCATGTGGTGGGAAGAGGATCATTCTGTTGGATGGAAGGTGGTAGGAGAAAATTGCTAACGGAGAAATTCAAGGGAAAAAGTCATGTGTTTTTGGGATTTTTTTGTGCATTGGAGGAGAACATGTCTGTGCACTATGGAATCCAATTCAAACAATAAATTTTACAGCCACCATCACCTAGGTAGGCCATGTAATTAAACCCGCCAAATTATTTTAAAATGGAAGGTGGAGGGGAAATTGAAACAGAGGTCCATGAGTTTGGGAAATTAGAAGAAATACTTGAAGACAAATATGGTCATAGTTTTTATACTTTACTGTTTGTTGTTCCATTCCATGAATTAAATATTAAATTGCAAACATTTAAATACCAAGGAATCGATTTGCATAGTATTTACCGGTCTCATTTCTACCATTTCTTCCCAGACTAAACCCTAAAATTCCTGTACTTTGTGTCCTGGTGTGTGTCAAATTATTCCTCATCTGAAAGAGTTGTAATGGACTCTACTAGGTCTAGTATACTTTTCCCTATTAATGCCCCTGTTATTAGAGATTCACTTGAAATTCCCCTGTCGTTTACCATAAACCAGGAAGAGTTTGTTGAAGAAAACCTTATTGAACAATTAAGGCATGCCGATGTTTAGGACAAACATATATTTTACTCTAAAATATTTAAAACTGATGTTTCCATTGATGAGGAACCCTTTCCTCTTTATATTAGTTTTTTTAATGAAGATTCACAGTTAGTTATTTATCTACTGAGTAAATGTTTAGGGATGGACAGAGATAGGTTTGTCCCAGAGCTATTATTGAGTCTGCTGTTTAAAATGAACATGTGTCATCCTGAGTCACATTCAATTTAGTTTTCCTAGGATTAAATTTGATGAATTACTGGCTGAGAATATCCATTTTTAGTTGGTGAATTTCCACACAGCTAGATAGTTCAAGTCTCAATCTTACTTGGTCAGTATGTTTTTGTTCTTTAATGAAGGAAACTTGCAATTTCCAGAAGTATTGTTTACTTCAGAATTCTGGAATAATACTTTCAACTATATGAACCTTATAATGGCATTAATATACAGAGTGATATTTCAAAGTAAGCTGCCTAGAGTTTTTCCAGAGATGGAAGAAATATTGCAGTTTTCTCCAGATAGGAAGGTCAAAAATTGGTTTGAGCACGAAGAAGGACAGGTATTAGCTGAAAGAGATAATTTGATGGATTATCGATTAGGTATTGATGATACAAAGAATATACAGGTGAATCCATATGCTTTAGTGAAAAAAATTGTAGTGGCAGTGCCAACTCCAAGTAAAATAGAAATAACAGGTAAAAGAACACATTCATAATCTATGGAGGTTGAAGAAGAGACTTGGAGACACTAAAGAGGCATAAAACTGATTCAAAAAAAGAATTGGTTGAAGTAGGAAGTAAGAAAATGAAGGTAAAATCCCAAGGCCCTACCTTTGAAGTTCAAGAGTACAATTTTTCAGAAGCACGGGTGGGATCGAGTGATAATTTTAAGTCCAAGAGTGACTTCTATGTAGCATATGGACAAGATAAGAATGTTTCCTATGAAAAAGCATTAAATCTATATTCTAAAGTGAGGAAAATTTCAGATAAAGAAGTTTCATTAGTTAATGTTAAATATCATGCAAAGAATACTTTGAATCTGGCGAAAAGTACCCAAAATAGAGTTTAATAAATTGGGTTAAATATGTAGAAAATCCCAGTGCCAGATAAAATTCATCTCCATAAACAGACTAGAGAAGTTATCTATACTAACATCATGAAAGTAGCTTTCAAAGTTTCAAAGTTACAAACTACAGTGTCCAGAATAGAAAATCAGTTGAGACAAGAAAAGGTGGATAATAAAGTGCATCAACAAATGACCAAAAAGATTCAAGGTGAAATGTTAGCTATGGATAGTGAGGTGGACAAAGGACAAGAAACTAAGAAAATTCTGGCTGAAAAGAGAACACTCTCTAGCTCTTGAAAAAGAAATTAAATATTCCAGCAACTCAACTAATTCAAGCTTCTAAATTAACAGAGTTCGAGAAGGAGAATGAATCATTATGTTAGGAGCTAAATGATTGCAAGGAAAATTTGTTGAAGCTTATTGGAGAGAAAATTCAATGGGAAAAGGAAAAAGGTTTCCTTACTGCAAAAATAGATGTTATAAATGAAAACCAATTGGCTTTGGAAAAATATAGAGAAAAGAGGACCAAAAAGGAACCAGTACATACAAAGAAGCCAAGTACAAAAACAAACACTGAGGCCATTGTTCAGGCTATGTCACAGGTCATCCTAAGGGACAAATAGATTATATGAACTTGAAATATCAAAATCAAAACTTGGCTGAGATAGTTAAAAATAAGGAAGAAGAGAGAAAACTATTTGAAGATAAAAATAAGGAGTTGTTTGATAGAAATGATAAATTGGCCAACAAATGACAAGTCAGCTGCCAATACAAGGAGCTAGACATCTCCTTTGGGACATGATTATTGCTAAAGAAACCAATATAAGACCCTATTTAAATTTTATTAAGGATAAGGAAATGGTGATTAATGCAGCAAGACAGAGTTTCCTAGTTGTAAAAGAGGCTTTAGACAGAAAACCAACATATACAACTAGAAGCACAATAAATTTTCTCAACACTTTATCTGAGGAGGAACTGAGAACAATAGGCATAAAGGACAGAATTGTAGTGATCACTTGGGCCAGGAAAGTTGTGGTAAAGCATCAACATATTGAGAAAAATACAAGCAAAGACAGATATAATGCTGCATCAAGTGAAATCTTTCAAGGGATTATTTGTTGAATTACTTTAGAAGGGATTGCCTCCTCTTTGGCATGATGATGAAAAGTTGATTTCTCAGTGAGAGTATCAATTCTTATTGGTTATATCCAGGTAGATCACAAGAAATTTGATGAAATGACTCAGTCTTTATCTGGAAAGGTCATAATTGACAAATTGGCTGTGAATTTTGAGTTGGTAAATGCATTCAGAGAAATTGGTGCTCAGTTGCCACCTATTTCCTACATAGATCATGTGGAGTTCAGAGTAATGGCCAAGGAAATGACAAGTCTAGAATTTCAATTTTTAGATCAATGAAAGACTATAGAAAAATTCGGCAAAATGAAATACAAATTGCATCAATGAAGAATTTCATTTTAAGGCCTGAGATACAAGGATTGTTTTAGTTAAAGTTAATTTTGTTTAAGTAGTTAAGGATATTAGTTGGTTAAGTTATGGGACAATTGTAATCAAGCATTTACAAATGCATATTTTTAGAATGAAGGTATTTATCAACTCAAGGAGCAAATCTTGATGTATAAAAGCATGATTTTGTAATGTAATGAGGGTTGGAACCCATGAGAAAAACTTATTTTTGTAAGAGATACTTTAAAGATTAATAAAAAATTGTAGAGCCAATCAAGTTTTTCTACCATAGATTCTCATGTTGTTCTTTTTACATTCTATACTATTTTTCCTTTATGTGAGATGTTTCTTGTTATTCCTTTCCATTATGTTATCTTGCATGCTTGGATAAGTGTATATTGAATCAAAATTCATAATTTTATGCTCTGGCTCTTTGATTTCAAGTATTCACAAACCATTTTCATCTAAAGTTAATATTGGGTTCATCTTTTGATGCCCATGTTAATGGACTATTCATTGTTTTCTCTTTACCACTAGACAATCAACAAATTGATTGTGTAAGAGTAATTATCTTTCCTCTATAAAGAATTCGATTGTAAATCACTGACATTAATTATAACTCATGTTTTGACTCCATGCCCAATGACATCCACTTTTTTCATCCATCACAAATATTAAACTTGTTTCTTTGAAATATATATTTGTACTTTGTGTATATTTGTTGAGAGATCCCTCTCTGATAGGAAAGAAGCCAAATTTCCTCATAAATATTGGTTTGTAAGGTTACCTTGGAAATATCCTTCCATGACCAAAAGAGAAAAATCCAAGTGCTAATAGTTACCATAGAGATCCAAATTCAAAAATACTACAACCAGAAACGACCAGTACAATTGATTGTTCCAAATAATTCCATTGCACTATTTCCAGCACCATAGAAGAAGCTCAAGATAATTTAGACTATGCATGCAAATGATCTAGTCAGAATGTCAAATGACTTTGCACCACCTTTCCTGACCTGAATTGAAGAAGAATAATAACAGGTATTAGTACCAGACCCCGGTCCCATAACCATGACATAGGAATTCAACTAATTCCTTGTTAATTTTTCATAATATATACCTCACTTAACCAAGATTTAGGAAACACCCCTTAACCAGTTAGTCAGATTACCAATTTTTGCACCCCCTATTTCAAAATATCCAAACAAATTGTTACTTTGTTCCCTTGATCATTTTATCAAACCCTCCATTTCCCTCCAAATCCTATTAAAAATATGTTGTAAATCTTAAACATATTGCAGGAGAAACACCCTCTTCTAATCTAGTTTATTCATCGATGACCACCAAAATGACTCAATATGAATCCACCATTTTTCGTTATGAACCGATGACTACTTCCTTAATCATATATTTACCTTTTCCTTCATATAATATGAGTTCCATTACTTTGTCGACAACCTTCTCAATTGCTACAGCTTCAACCATTGTCACTACTTTTCCATCATCCCCACCGACAGTGACCTTACTAGTTTTTAATTTTTCTACCTTGACCTTGCCTCCATTGATCTTACCACTGGAAACCTTACCGCCATCAACTGCAACCACTTTGAATCTCCCCATGTCGATTCCACCTATGCCAAATATCCCTTTGTCAACCATGCCAACATCACCTCTACCCCTTGTGACCTAGGATGCATCAACCGCACCATAGATGAACCTAAATCCTAACACAGTTCATCCAAAGAGTTCAAATAAAAGTAGTAAAAATAATAAGTATAAATTGATCCTCGTATCACTTTTGCAATATAGCAGGGAGTAGATTCTTCATCAACAACAATCGTATTTTTATCGTCCAAAGAAACAAATTAGGAGCTCTACGACTTCATCAAAGTCATTACCAAAGAATGTACCAAGAGATGGTTGGAGGATAACAAAATAATTAAAACCCTGAAGGGGGATCAAGATAATTCCTTGGTTATCTATTCATTTAAGGTGGAACAAATAATTGGACCCTTACTAGAACACCAACCAAAAAATACAATTCATGAGTTTCAAAATCTAGTCGATTTTGTGCTAGACATGTATGAAAAAAATCTAAGACCAATGATATAAAAGCAGCAAGATGAAACAAGCCTACTTATGGCTGGCCAATTTAAAACATTGGAAGAATATGTCAAAACGTTGAAAGAATATGAAGTTCAAGAAACTATAGAAACTATTGTACTCAAAAACCAGTACTCTTATTACAATAATATTTTTGTTGAGATTCAAAATATATAAAGTACCTTATTATATATCTAGTAAAGGAAGAAATTGGCTAACCTAGTAATAACATGGACCTTAGAAGATTATCCTACCATGGAACATCATCATCAAGATGAACTGCAAAAGAGATAATACCAATGGTTGCATGAGGCCAAGAGATACCAAGGTGAAGCCACTTAGTTGATCAAACATATCTACAAATTAATGAGAGATGCATAACTTCAACATCAACACTTTGGTAGAAATATGCAAACCATGATACTAAATGAGCTTATGCAAGTAAAATTGATCTGACTATCCAAACTCACCAATGTCAGTTCAAACATCCGTACTATCTTAATAAACAGGAAATAATTCCATACCACCTCACCCTTTATGCTCCAACAATTTTCAAAGCATGAAACTTCACTCCTCCTAGTGGAGCATCCAACTTTCAGCAATATTGAAGACTTAATTGATTTTGTAATTTTCTAAGAAATTTTGTAAAATTTTGCATCTCCTTGTTGTATTTGGGATGAATAAAGTTTTGTGGTGGGGGAGATGTTGGATGATCCTAGTCGTCTACATTTATTAGGTCCTCCAACTGACCATCACCTAGTTAGCTTGATCTAGTCGAGTGAGTTAGGCTGACTTCCAGACAATTATGAAATCACAATTGTCTAACTACTAGTATAACCCATACAAATAGGATCATGAGGGGGATGTAAAAGAGATGATTAATCCTGGTGTTATAATAAATATACTTGTTATTCATGTATCCATTACTTTCTTTCTTTCTTTCTCTCTTTATGTAGTGTTATCTCGTACTTGTTATATGTATGATGTGCTACTCGTAACATCATGTAATCCATTATATTACAACACATGTGAACAAGATAACCATGATTCTTTTGGGAAGGCATGAAAAAGGGCATCAATACCTTTGTCACTAAATGTGATATGTTTTAAAGGAGAAACAATGAAATCATGAAGATCCATAGGGCCTCCCTCAAGCCAATGAAAAATCTATGGCCATAATCATGGTAGTAATTGACCACATTTCCAAATATGCTCAGTTTTATGCCTTCACAATAGCCCAATTATTCATGGATCAACCTTTTAAAGTACATGGAAGTTTGGGTGCCTAACCTTGGAGCGAATATCCACTACAATATTAAAGTATGGTCTCAAGATCCATCTTATGAGGTAGGAGTTTTGTGGGAAGGAAATTGAACTAGTAACGAGATATCCAAGGGGGAATGAAAAGCGACAAGGGGGGGAGAAGAAGAAATAAGGGGGATCAAAGAGAAAAAAGGGGTTCCTCGGTCTCATCACTATAGCTAGATCCTAATCACTAGTAAACAGGTCTCTCAGTAGTTCCTCAATTCCCTTCAACCTGCTATCTCTAGTATGAGCTCTCGTTGATCACTTCTGCCTAATTCCATTATGATGGATCATGATCCCACATTCACAAAAAAATTATAATAGGATTTTCCATTAAAATATAATACAACACATGAAAATATGCATGGCTTATGACCCCCATATACATTATCAACCAAAAGTGGTCAACAAGTTATTGGAAACTAATTTGTGATATTTTGCATTGAATTGACAATGTCAATGGGTTGAATAATGGTATAATTCCACCTATCTTGGTTCTACCAAAATATTTCCATAGTATTTTGTCTATGGCCAAAAAGCTTCCTCAATCACTCTGTATTGTCAACCACATCCAAATTTCAAGACATGGATCGCATGCTTAAAACTACAATGGGCATTCGTATTACACTTGAGCACAATTTAGCTTTGGCTCAAAATATGGTGAAGCAATAGGAAAATAAACATTTCTATGAAAACTCTTTTGAAGAAGGGGATTAGGTGTTTATTTGTCTCCATCCATATAAGAAGACATAACTTAGATACAAGAGCCACTAAAATCTAGCACTAAAATTCTATGTACCTTATTGGATCCTTTAGTGCACTAGGAAACTTTCTACAAATTATGTCTCTTTTATCCCACACTAATATCTACTAAATATTTCACCTTCTTATTTGAATAAGGTAGTGGGGAAAATTTTTCAAGTTTAGACCAGCCTTCCCAAACTTTTGGAAGAAGAATCTATTTGGTTCTAGCCACACGTAGTATTAGCTGCATATACCATGCTAGTACATTATTCAATAAGTCCCAATATAGTTGAAATACATGTAGCATGAATATGCTACCTATGAACCAACAATGACTTTACACTAGTTTCCACACCTCTACCCTTGAAGACAATCCTACTTTTGAAAGGGGAGGGTATGTTAGGGAACTATGCTAACCCCCTACTTTGGGATACTTATGAGTTATACAATTAATGTATGAGGATTTCTTCTTTAAATAAATCCAATTAGGTAGTTGTTGTTTACTTACTCAATTCAAAAGAATTGTCTTTATTAAATAAGGACCACTAGTTGGTTTGCACTCATTAATGGAGGAAGTACAAGTACTTTAGTTTTCTTTTTGAGAAACTATTTATAGATGTAGAAGGATATACCATGGGTTGTCAAGTATTTTCATTATATTATATTTAAAGTTTTCATTTAAAGGTTCCCCCCTTTAAGAGGCTTGTGAGAATTTCCTTCATTATGGATTATCAATATAAGGGTTTATATTCTATAGGTTATACTCTTATTTCTATTATTTTATTTTTTGTAGTTTATATTTATTCTAATTTTTATCATAAATTATTGTTTTATTTTATTAAGTAACTATAGGTCCTCTCTCTCATTAGTAAAATCATAAGGGGGGTACTTTAACCCTTAGATAAACCCTAGAGGGTTGGGTTTCCTTACATTCATCCCTATATTGTTCTTGGCCCTTTGATACTTGGTCAGCCTTTCCTTTATTATTTTGCTTCTTGTTAGGCCATGTTGCTTCTCTTTTTGTTGCATTCCACCCATTACTAATGACTACCCCCTAGTTCTCAATTATTTCATTGATATGTTATTTATTTAAAGTTAGTATCTCTTTCTATTCAATATTTTTAGTTGACTACTTTCCATTGCTCCATCTTATTTTTTATGATAACATTTAGAGATCTCTCCTAATATTTCCAACATCGTTTCTTTTTATTTTTCTTCCCTTTCTCTTTCTATTTCTCTTTTCCCTTCCTTTCTCTTCTACATATTCTTGTTTTCTTTACATCAACCTCATCTCATTTGGTCCAATATTTTATTCTTTTGATTTTTCTCTATTTCAAACCAGCCTTTATCATGACCTTAACCATGCCCTCTCTAGAGAAAAACTAATATATTCTTCTTCACTTTTTACACCATCCCTCACTCAAGGCAAGTTTCCTTCTAAAATTCCCCTCCCTTAGGGAAGAGTATTGTTTTCTTATTCCCTTTTCAACCTTTCCTTGATTGTGTAAATATACTTACTAAACTTCCCCTTTTAAGAAAGGCAACTAACTTCTTGTGTTCCTTCTTCTTAAAAATTACCTTTATGGAAACACTTGCTGTGTGAGAATCATGCTATCTCCTAGAGATTAGTATATCAGGATTTTATGATGTTCCCTCAACCTATGTAGTATATTTCCACCCTTGTGTTTCTCATGCAATAGATTAAAGACCCAATTGAGGATGGTTGTAGTGGTTCAAGCGCATACCAAAGTAGATCTTGGGCCACCCAATTAACGTTGATCATAAATACAAACAATGGAAGTTTAGGAAGCCCAAGGTATTTAATAGTTGCTTGAATTTTAGGGACTAGTTTGGGTCTCTTGTTGCAAGTGTTGGATTCTACATAGTTTAGAAACCCAACAAAATTTGAAGTGTTGGCTTATTAAACCAAAAAATTTATATATTGTACTCTACTTATGTCAGTGGCCCTACATGATGCCTTAGATATGGGGGATCCCTATGTAACACACTTCTTAGATTCCCTCTTGTTTATAGTATAGTAGCTTGTTTGAGTTTCATAAGTTCACTGTTCCTGATTGGAATCATTTGTTGATTTTGTATGGGCCCCAATCTATTGCTTTGAGGGAAATCTGTCTCTGTCTATCTCTCTCTCTCTCTCTCTCTCTCTCTCTCTCTCCAACAATAGTTTATATCACCCTTAGTGTTCATTTTCTTAATTTACTCCATAATCTATATATTGTTTTTTTCCATGTTGTGGATAGATCTTGATTTTTCCTTCCCTTTCCCAACACATTATTTTTTTCATGCATTGGAATTCATTTCCTTTCCCTTGTTTTTGTCTTCTTTCTTGTCAAGATTACACACACAAATGACATGTATAGTTCCACTTTGCATCAACATTAGGGCATGAGAGTCTTCATGAAGGTTAGAACCTTATCACCTGAGAGATTTTTTCCTTGTATCAAGGTACTAACTCAAATAAATTTTTAAATGGGAAGTAGGAGCTATCATATTTCATGGATCAATGTTTTTCCTATTGTTGTTTCCTTTTTTCGATTTTCTTCTTTTTTACCTATTTTAATTCTACCTTTGTGGCAACCATTTCTCTTCCATTTAACAAATTATAGCTTTTTCCATGGTAGAAACAATGTAGTGTTTAGTTTTTGTACTTCAAACTAAATGTACATGGATATATTACTATGTTGTTGTGTGGGGTATTCTAGAGTACATTCACCATACAAGACCCACCCGCTAATATTACCAAGGCCGTCCTATCCATCCTAGTGACAACTCATGGTGTGTTGAAGTCTCTCCATTAGAGTTCCTTACTTTGTTCTATATGTGATATTGTGGTTTATTGTTTTGATGTCTAGTTCCATAACAATATCCCCCTTTTGATCCTTTTCTTCTTTGGTTGCATGTTTTATTATGGTATGTTTTACGTTGAACTCATTTGGGTCCCTCTTTTCTAACATGGTCCTTTATCAAGATTTGTATGCTAAATAAGATCTATGTTAGTTATGGCCCCCCCTCAAGTACCAAATAGGTACTAATCCATAAACATGTTCATTAAGACACACAATTAGTTTAAACCTTTATCGTAACTAAAGTGGTTTCATGTGTGCATCAAACTATTAATTTATTGAACCATATATTACATATTTCCCATGGTTTGTTTCTTTTAGTAAAATGGGGGGATTTCTTAAAATAGTCTTAGGTATGGCCCATATTATTACAATACAAAGGATCATAACCTATCAAGGAAATTTTCCTAGGAATACCACTCACCCCAATAGTCAATGCAATGGTTGATAACTCCACTTGTGTGACCCTGGATCTATTTAGGTCAATATAAACCTCATTCAAAATAGTTCATATATCATTCTTAGATATACCAAAACTACACTAAATTGAATATTCTCTACATAATCTGTGATTGCCTTCCATTTCTATTGCTCTTGGTCTTGCGAGAATAAACTCTCTATCAACCCCGAGTTCACTTGTTTGGGAGTTTCTCCACTTGGTCCTTTCCTATCCATTTGGATTATTCAACCTTCATTGACTACTTTATCTTGCTTGATTGAATATTTTGGTTATGTTGCTATGCACATGTAGTAATCCAATCCCTCCTACTCTTTGGAAGCTTTAGCACCACATGAGTAGGATAAAGTAGGCCCTAACCCTCTCTCATTGAATTTTATTTTCCCCTCCAAGTCCTTTTATATTTCCTTATTTTTCAATAGTTTTTATTAGCTTAGATCAACACCTAGTTAAGCGCTTTCCATTACTAAGGGGAGAAACAAACATGAGGCCCCGTTCCTTGAATTGCTTGCACCGTAGTAATAGGATCATGACCTGCCTAATTATTAATGTATGCTACCTTTACTGGGTGGAAAAGAGGGGTTATCTAGGCATGTATTTGCTTTAGTTTTTATCTCTTTCTTCCTTGAAAATATTTAATTATCTTATCTTGCTTGGTTAAATCAAGTTGTTGAAAGTTTTGAATTGTAAACATAAGTTCATAGGTCAAGTCCATCACTTGGTTGCCTCTATGGATATTGTGGAAATTGTTTGATTGTGTTAGGTTTCCAAAACTGCAAATGAACAATTTACCTTAGGTTCCATCTTCAAAATAAAAAGGTCTTGAATGGTTTCTTACTAATTTGAGTTCCATTTCAAAAAAAGTAGTTAATTAGCATACCAAAAAGAGAGAGAAGAATAAGCCTAATGGAATTAATCATTTCACTTGATATCCCAAAAACCTAATAAATTTAATAAACCATTCCACTTATCCCAAATTAACTTAATAGAGTATTCCCACCATGATAATTCAACTTAATTACTCTATAGTAAACTTAAGTAACCTTCCTCTTTTCCTATTTTAATTTTATTAATTTATCCTAAAAACCAAGTAATGACTCCACTCTTTTTTACAAATGATCAAGATTAGATATCTATTTTACACATACTCACACGTAGACCTTATCCCCCTCTTATAATGTATTACCTCACTCTAACAATTTAAAACACTATAGACATGTTATCTCAATCGCTAGAAGTTAAAGAAATCTCCATTGGTCGTTACAACAAGCTATATATGTAAGTGGCCAATTAAAAAGTGAAAAAACTAGCATTTGCATCGAGAGGTGCAAAAAAACGCTAAGAGAGTAAAAATATTGAGTCTGTCCGCAATTGAATATTTATGATTTAGCTTGGGAGACTGGAAATTACATTTATAGGATTAACATATTTGTCGCTCTTTCCGTGCCCCTCTCTCTCCCTCTCTCTCCCCCCGTCTCTCTACATTTTGGGTTTTATAAAGATGAAAAGAGAAAACTAAAATGAGTAGATCTGAAAAACTAAGTGGAGGAGTCAATCGAAAAAACATATCGAAGTTCTGCATCCCAGTTTTCGCACTTCAGAAAATGGAAAGCGGATGAAAAACAATTTGCAAAAAGAAAAACAAATTTATGATTTTTGCATTATACTTTCCCGATTTCCTCGATGACTTGAAAAAAATGGATTCCCGATGACTTGAACAAATTTTGCGATTTGGTGGTTTACCCTGCACGGAAGAAATTTTTTTAAGGATATCAAAGCCATGTTTATAGGTGATTATTTTGACTCAATTTCCAACGAGCGCATTCTGCTATATTTAAAATTTATAGACTAATTTACTATCTTCTTCGTTTACACGTTAAATGAATCTCAAAGCTTGATGGATTCCCAAGATCGAATCCATGGCGTCCAGGTAACAAAATATAATTTTAAAAGATCAATGGTAATTAGTCATTATGAGATTTTAACTAAATTGAAATCATTTTTAACTGAGTTTTGATAAATTTGTTGACAGCCAGAGGGTTGAAATGATCAAATAAAATTGAGAACAAGAGAACAATAACATAATTGAAATCGTTTTTAACTGATTTTTGATCTATTTGTTGAGGGCTAGAGGGTTTTGTTGAAAGACAGGTTTATGACTTTTCAGAAAGAACCTAAAATATGAACAAAACCTGTAATCCAAAAAATGAATTAATGGATAAGCATTGGATCATATTCAAAGAAAAATTATTAAGAGGAATCATAAATTATAGCGTAGACTGTAAAACCAAACTAAGTTATAATAGGAATCGTAAATAGCAAAAAAAAAGGAGAATTCGTTAAATTAAAAATAGAGATAGAAATAAATAAATTAAAGATGAAATAAATAAATTATTTGACAAAAGCAGCCAAAATTTCTAACATAATAACTTTGACATACATTACTTAATTAATTCAGATTGATTGAGGTAATGAATCAAATCATGTCAATTGAATTCATTTTAGCAAAAAATATATATAAATATCAATTAAATTAAAATAAAACTAACAAAATAGAAATTATCTTTCATTGTGATTGTTTGACCCTCGTTAAGAGGATATTTTTAGATATCCAAAACTTGGAGAGGAGATGTCTATGTATTAGCAACTAAAGCAATGAATTGTTGTTGAGTGGAGAGCAAGCTAATCGCAAATATGGAAATAGTCATTCAATCAAAAAGCATGTGGGATCTCCGGTTTCTGATATGGAAAAGAAAAAGTCAGAAATCGTACAAATGAACGTTATTAAAATAAAAAATGATATTCTCAATATCCGGGATCCGAAATATCGAAAATCAGAGAAATGAATCAACATTATAAATCAAAAAACTGATTTTTCCGGTTTTCAATATCCAAAATATCGAAAATCGAAAATCACGAATACCCCAAATAACCTTGATAAAATTTGGAATTTCTAGTTTCCGATACCTGAAAATCGGAAATAGAAAATAGGTAATATGTAAATAATATTTACAAATAATTTAAATTTTAAAAACATCTTTATAAAATGAAATGAAAAACAACCTATTATTTAATATATATATTGACCAATTAAATAATTTACTTGGACCACCCATTAAATTGATTTATTAAATACGTGTATATATTACTATATTTTATTTTTATTCCATTGTTATTTGTTCATTTAATCACATTCGAGGACATAATATGTTCTTTCTTCTTTGTTGTTTAAATTTATTGTTCTCATTGATTTGATTTCAGTGTATTTTATATTGTTATTTCATTGATTGATATTACCGAATTGAAACTGAGGTTCAAACAAAACAAAGATCCAAACTTAAAAAACTCATACCATTTTTTGTCCCAAGTGTATTGTGCTGATTTCCGATTTCCAAATGCAAAAATCGGAAAAGTCTTTGTCTCATTTTTTTATCTTATTTTATGAGTTTTGATTTCCGCATTGCGGAATGCGGAAATATGAACATTGATTTTTTTGTCATCCACTTTCTGTAAATACATTTGAATAAATAACATTTGAACTAAAATACATTTTAAAATAAATTTCTTAATTGAAATGTATTTTAATATTATTTGTTTAGCTATCATGCAATTTTAATCAATTCATGCTTGATACTTGATTACTATGTAAATATTTACAGGTTAAATGTTTTCCAAAAGTGCATGATATATTAATGTATATGTTTTTATTGAATAAACAATTTTAGCAGTGTTATGTATTTCACAAAATGACCAAAGCTTTCTAATTTGACTAAAGTGAAATATCTTGCAACTACTACTAATATTGGGATAACTGGCATGCCTATTAATATTTAGTATTTCTTAGCTCTTAATATTTCATTTCATTTTTTTTCTAAAATAAAGACTTTGGTTCCTATAGACCTCTTTTATTTCGTTTATTTTTTCTAAAATAAAGACTTTGGTACTTAACAAATCTAGATCTATGTTGGTTTTATATAGATCACCTAATTTTTTTTGTCTCAAATAAAGACAATGGTTTAAGACAATAACAATAATTTAAGACATTACACAAGTTTATTTTGTGTTAAATAAAAACAATATTTAAGAAAATACACAAATTTTTTTTGTCAAAAATAAAAACAATAATTTACCACACTCGCTTACACACAAAATTTAAGACAATACAGAAGATTTTTTTTTAAACAATTTATACAAATTTTAATTATAGTTTCAAAACCTCCTTTATATAGTAATGAACTTAAATCAAATAATAAAAATAAGCAGAGAGGTGCAATAGTATTTATCTGTTCATTGATCGTAGAAACTATGGTGGCAATTTTCACTATCGAATTCAGATTGAATGGAGTCTATTCATTGCATCGTTAAATATTGATTCCAAGGTGTTATTTAAACTCCATAAAGAGTTTTCCTTTATTAGCAACATCATTGAATGATTAGTTAACCTCATTAATTGTTGATTAGTCTCTTCATATTCCATGGCTAAATATTGTTCACAAAATAATGTATAGTGATTTCCTCTGAGTAGTTTATATCACTTATGATAAAGGACAAGAAAAATGCCCCATTTTTCAAGCTGTGTTTTAATTAAATATGGTCATATATATATATATATATATATATATAATTCTGTAATTTTAATAATTATTATGATTCATCTCAAACCAAATACTTGATTTTAAAACTATTAAAATTGTTAAAATTAAGACCGAAAATAAAAAATTGTGAATACCCCAAATAACCTTAACAAAAACTGGAATTTTCAGTTTTCGATATCCTAGAATCGAAAATCGAAAATAGGTAATATTTAAATAATATTTACATATAATTTAAATTTTAGAAACATATTCATAAAATGAAATGGCTAACAACATATTATATATATATATATCGACCAATTAAATAATTTACTTGGACCACCCATTAAATTGATTTATTAAAATAAGCGTATATATTATTCTAATTTATTTTTATTCCATTGTTTTTTGTTCATTTAATCACGTTCCAAAACATAATATGTTCTTTGTTCTTTGTTGTTTAAATGTATTGTTCTCGTTGATTTGATTTCAATGTATTTTCTATTGTTATTTCATTGATTGATATTACCTAATTCAAACTAAGGCTGAAACAAAACAAAGATCCGAAATTAAAAAACTGATACCATTTTTCTCACAATTGTATTCTTTTGATTTCCAATTTTCGAATGCGGAAGTCAGAAAAGTCTGTCTCATTTTTTTTTTATCTTATTTCCCAATTTTCGATTTCCACATTGTGGAATGCAGAAATGGGAACTTTGATTTTTTTCATTCACTTTCCATAAATACATTTGAAGAAATAACATTTGAACTAAAATATATTTTTAAATAAATTTCTTAATTAAAATGTATTTTAATATTATTTGTTTAGCTATCATGCATTTTTAATCAATTCGTGATTTATACTTGATTACTATGTAATCATTACAGTAAATATTTACAAGTTAAATGGTTTTCAAAAGTGCATGAAATATTAATGTATATGTTCTTATTGAATAAACAATTTTAGTAGTGATATGTATTTCGCAAAATGACCAAAGCTTTCGAATTTGGCTAAAGTGAAATATCTTGCAACTACTACTAATATTGGGATAACTCGCATGTCTATTAATATTTACTATTTCTTAGTTCTTATTATTTTCATTTCATTTTTTTTCTAAAATAAAGAATTTGATGTCTATAGACCTCATTTATGTCGTTTATTTTTTCTAAAATAAAGACTTTGGTACTTGATAAATCTAGATCTATGTTGGTTTTATATAGATAATCTAATTGTTTTTTGTCTCAAATAAAGACAATGGTTTAAGACAATAACAATAATTTAAAACATTACACAAGTTTCTTTTGTGTTAAAAAAAACAATATTCAAGAAAATACACAAATTTGTTTTGTCCCAAATAAAAACAATAAATTAACACACTAGCTTACACACAAAATTTAAGACAATACATAATATTTTTTTTAGACAATTTATACAAATTATAAATATTGTTTAAAAACATCCTTTATATAGTAATGAACTTAAATCAAATAATAAAAAATACACAGAGAGGTGCAATAGTATTTATCTCTTCATTGATCGGAGAAACTATGGTGGCATTTTTCACTTTTGAATTCATATTGAATGGAGTCTCTATTCATTGCATCGTTAAACATTGATTCCAAGGTGTTCTTTAAACTCCATAAAGAGTTTGTCTTTATTAGCAACATCAGTGAATGATTAGTTAACCTCATTAATTGTTGATTAGTCTTTATTACCAATATGATTAAATGATTAGTTAACCTCATTAATTGTTGATTAGTCTCTTCATATTCCATGGCTAAATATTGTTCACAAAATAATGTATAGTGATTTCCTTTTAGTAGTTTATATCACTTACGATAAAGGACAAGCAAAATGCCCCATTTTTCAGGCTGTGTTTTAATTAAATATGGTCATAATCGTTTATAAAAATTATAATTTTTGTAATTATGTAATTTTAATAATTATTATGATTCATCTCAAACTAAATACTTGATTTTCATGATTGAATGATTAGTTAACCCCATTAATTATTGATTAGTCTCTTCATATTCCATGGCTAAATATTGTTCACGAAATAATGTATAGTGATTTCCTTTGAGTAGTTTATATCACTTACGACAAAGGACAAGCAAAATGCCCCATTTTTCAAGTTGTGTTTTAATTAAATATGGTCATAATAGTTTATATAAATTATAATTTTTGTAATTATGTAATTTTAATAATTATTATGATTCATCTCAAACTAAATACTTGATTTTAAAACTATTCAAATTGTTAAAATTATGATTTGAGTAATGGAAAGTACAGATTCTTTCTTCATAGCATTCCACTACCATTTGAGTTATGGAAAGTACCATTTCTTTCATTATTTCTTCACCGAATTCTGTGAGATTGAGGCCAATGTGGTTTGTTTGTATACTGCTCCACTAAAGCATAAGATAAAGAACAATAAAAAACTCATTTTTTTTGGCTATTTTTTTATCATATTTAGTCAAAAACAATTATAAAAATTGTAATTTTTGTAATTATATAATTTCAACAATCGTAATAATCTATCATAAACTAAATTTTAAGAGAATTCAACAATGATAATGATCCATACTAAACTAAATTTTAAAACTGTGTAAATGATCAAAATAGTAATTTAAGCCATGAAAACTACAATTTCAACCATTCTAATTTACCAGAATTTCAGGATTCCAGCAAATTGAGGGAAATTTGGTTTACGAGTGCTGAAATATCTGGAATCGAAAATCGGGAAGTTAGAAAATTATTTCAACAAAGACCTCAGTTTCCGGCTTTCGATATCTGAAATATCAGAAATAAAAAATCACAGATACTCCAAATAACCTTACCAAAAAACTAGAATTTCTGGTTTCCGATACCCAAAAATTGGAAATCGAAAATAGGGAAATATTTAAATAATATTTACATATAATTTAAATTTTAAAAAAATATTCATAAAATGAAATGACAAACAACCTATTATTTAATATATATATTCACCAATTAAATAATTTACTTGGACAGTCCATTAAATTGATTTATTAAATAGGCGTATATATTACTATAATTTATTTTTATTTCATTGTTTTTTGTTCATTTAATCACGCTCCACAACATAATATGTTCTTTGTTGTTTAAATTTATTATTCTCATTTATTTGATTTCAGTGTATTTTATATTGTTATTTCATTGATGGATATTACCCAAATCAAACTGAGGTTCAAACAAAACAAAAATATGAAATTAAAAAACACATACCATTTTTTTCCCAAGTGTATTGCATTCGAAAATCGGAATGCGGAAATGGGAACTTTGATTTTTTTTTTCATCCACTTTCCCTAAATAGATTTGAATAAATAACATTTGAACTAAAATACATTTTTAAATAAATTTCTTGTTTAAAATGTATTTTAATATTATTTGTTTAGCTATCATGCATTTTTAATCAATTCGTGCTTTATACTTGATTACCATCTAAATATTTACATGTTAATTGGTTTAAAAAATTCCACAATATATTAATGTATATTTTCTTATTGAATAAACAATTTTAGCAGTGATATGTATTTCGCAAAATGACCAAAGCTTTCTAATTTTTCTAAAGTGAAATATCTTGCAACTACTATATTGAGATAACTAGCATGTCTATTAATATTTAGTATTTCTTAGTTCTAATTATTTTCATTTCATTTTTTTTCTAAAATAAAGACTTTGATGCCTATAGACCTCGTTTATTTCATTTATTTTTTCTAATAAAAAGAATTTGGTACTTAATCAATCTAGATCTATGTTGTTTTTATATGGATCACCTAATTGTTTTCTATCTTAAATAAAGACAATAGTTTAAGACATTACACAAGTTTCTTTTGTGTTAAATAAAAACAATATTTAAGAAAATACACAAATTTGTTTTTTCTTAAATAAAACAATAATTTAACACACTCGCTTACACACAAAATATAAGACAATACGCAATAAAGTTTTTAGACAATTTATACAAATTTTAATTATTGTTTCAAAGCCTCCTTTATATAGTAATGAACTTAAATTAAATAATAAAAAATAAGCAAAGAGGTGCAATAGTATTTATCTCTTCATTGATTTGTGGCATTTTCAGCTATCGAATTCAGATTGAACAGAGTCTCTATTCATTGCATCGTTAAAGATTGATTCCAAGGTGTTCATTAAACTCCATAAAGAGTTTGTATTTATTAGTAACATCATTGAATGATTAGTTAACCTCATTAATTGTTGATTAGTTTTTATTAGAAACATGATTGAATGATTAGTTAACTTCATTAATTGTTGATTAGTCTCTTCATATTCCATTGCTAAATAGTGTTCACAAAATAATGTATAGTGATTTCCTTTGAGTATTTTATATCACTTACGATAAAGGACAAGCAAAATGCCCCATTTTTCAAGCTGTGTTTTAATTAAATAGGGTCATAATCATTTATAGAAATTATAATTTTTGTAATTCTGTAATTTTAACAATTATTATGATTCATCTCAAGATAAATACTTATTTTAAAACTATTCAAATTGTTAAAATTACGATTTGAGTAATGGAAAGTACAACTTCTTTCAATCATTCTTCACCGCATTCCATTACGATTTGAGTAATGGATAGTACAATTTCTTTCATAATTTCTTCACTGGATTCCATGAGATTGAGACCAATTTGGTTTGCTTGTATACTGCTCCACTAAAGCATAAGATAAAGAACAATAAAAAGCCCAATTTTTTTGGTTGTTTTTTTTATCATATTTAGTCAAAACAATTTATAAAAATTGTAATTTTTGTAATGATATAATTCAACAATCATAATAGTCTATCATAAATTAAATTTTATGACAATTGAACAATCATAATGATCCATACTAAACTAAATTTTAAAACTGTATAAATTATCAAAATAGTAATTTAAGCCATGAAAACTAGAATTTCAACCATTCTAATTAATCAGAATTCCAGGATCCCAGCAAATTGAGGGCAATTTGGTTTACCCGTACTGAAATATTGGGAAGCCAAAAAATTATTTCAAGAAAAACACGGAGTCTCTGGTTTTCAATATTCGAAATATAGGAAATCGAAAATCGAAAATCGCATATACCCCAAATAACCTTAACAAAAACTGGAATTTTCGGTTTTCGATACCCCAAAATCGGAAATCAGAAAGAGGGCAACATTTAAATAATATTTACATATAATTTAAATTTTAAAACATCTTTATAAAATGAAATGACAAACAACCTATTATTCAATATATATATTGACAAATTAAATAATTTACTTGGACCACCCATTAAATTGATTTATTAAATATGTGTATATATTACTATAATTTATTTGTATTCCATTGTTTTTTGTTCATTTAATCAAGTTCTAGTACATAATATGTTCTTTGGTCTTTGCTGTTTAAATTTATTGTTCTCCTTGATTTGATTTCAGTGTATTCTTTATTGGTATTTCATTGATCGATATTACCAAATTCAAACTGAGGTTGAAACAAAACAAAGATCTGAAATTAAAAACGCATACCCTTTTTTCTCCCAAGTGTATTGTTCTGATTTTCGATTTCCGCATTCGAAAATCGGAGTAGTCTTTGTCTCATATTTTTTTATCTTATTTCCCAATTTCTGATTTCTGCATTGCGGAACGCAAAAATGGGAAATTTGATTTTTTTTTATCCACTTTCCATAAATACATTTGAATAAATAACATTTGAACTAAAATGGATTTTTAAATAAATTTCTTAATTAAAATGTGATTTAATATTATTCGTTTAGCTATCATGCAGTTTTAATCAATTCGTGCTTTATACTTGATTACTATGTAAATATTTACAAGTTAAATGGTTTCCAAAAGTGCATGATATATTAATGTATATTTTCTTATTAAATAAACAATTTTAGCAGTGATATGTATTTTGCAAAATGACCAAAGCTTTTTAATTTGGCTAAAGTGAAATATCTTGGAACTACTACTAATATTGGGATATATGCATGTCTATTAATATTTAGTGTTCTTAGATCTTATTATTTTCATGTCATTTTTTTTCTAAAATAAACACTTTGATGCCTACACCATACTTTGGTACTTAATAAATGTAGATTTATGTTGGTTTTATATAGATAACCTAATTTTTTTTGTCTCAAATAAAGACAATGGTTTAAGACAATAACAATAATTTAAGACATTACACAAAATTCTTTTGTGTTAAATAAAAACAATATTTAAGAAAATACACAAATTTGTTTTGTCTCAAATAAAACAATAATTTAACACACTCTATTACACACAAAATTTAAGACAATACACAATTTTTTTTAGACAATTTATACAAATTTTAAATATTGTTTCAAAACCTCTTTTATATAGTAATGAACTTAAATCAAATAATAAAAAGTAAGCAGAGAAGTGCAATAGTATTTATCTATTCATTGAACGTAGAAACTATGATGGTATTTTCCGCTATCGAATTCAGATTGAATGGAGTCTCTATTCATTGCATCGTTAAAGATTGAATACAATGTGTTCTTTAAACTCCATAAAGAGTTTGTCTTTATTAGCAACATCATTGAATGATTAGTTAACCTCATTAATTGTTGATTAGTCTTTATTAGCAACATGATTGAATAATTAGTTAGCCTCATTAATTGTTGATTAGTCTCTTCATATTCCATGGCTAAATATTATTCACAAAATAATGTATAGTGATTTCCTTTGATTAGTTTATATCAGTTACGATAAAGGACAAACAAAATGCCCCATTTTTTGGGTTGTGTTTTATTTAAATATGGTCATAGTCATTTATAGAAACTATATTTTTTGTAATTATGTAATTTTAATAATTATTATGATTCGTGTCAAACTAAATACTTGATTTTAAAACTATTCAAATTGTTAAAATTAAGATTTGAGTAATGGAAAGTACAATTTCTTTCATTCCTTCTTCACTGCATTCCATTACGATTTGAGTAATGGAAAATACAATTTCTTTCATTATTTCTTCACCGAATTCCATGAGATTGAGGCCAATTTGGTTTTCTTGTATACTGCTCCACTAAAGCATAAGATAAAGAACAATAAAAAGCCTAATTTCTTTGGTTGTTTTTTATCATATTTTATCAAAAAAATTTATAAAAATTGTAATTTTTGTAATTATATAATTTCAACAATTCAACAATAATAATGAATCATACTAAACTAAATTTTAAAACTATCTAAATTATCAAAATATTAATTTAACTCATGAAAACTACACTTTCAACCATTCCAATTTACCAGAACTCCAGGATTCCAGCAAATTGAGGGCAATTTGGTTTACCCATACCGAAATATCGCGAATCCGAAATCAGGAAGGAAGAAAATTATTTTAACAAAACCCCGAGTCTCCGGTTTTTTATATTCGAAATATCGAATATCGAAAATCACGGATACCCCAAATAACCTTAACAAAAACTGGAATTTCCGGTTTCTGATACCCGAAAATCGGAAATAGGCAATATTTAAATAATATTTACATATAATTTAAATTTTAAAAAAATATTTATAAAATGAAATGACAAACAACCTATTATTTAATATATATTGACCAATTAAATAATTTACTTAGACCACCCATTAAATTCATTTATTAAATACGCCCATGTATTACTATAATTTCTTTTTATTCCATTGTTTTTTGTTCATTTAATCATGTTCCAGAACATAATATGTTCTTTTTCTTTGTTGTTTAAATTTATTGCTCTCACTGATTTGATTTTAGTGTATTTATATTATTATTTCATTGATCGATATTACCTAATTCAAACTGAGGTTCAAACAAAACAAATATCCGAAATTGAAAAACTCATACCATTTTTCTCCCAAGTATATTGTTCTTATTTCTGATTTCCGAATGCGAAAATCGGAAAAGTCTTTGTCTCATTTTTTATCTTATTTCCTGATTTCCGAATTCCGCATTGCAAAATGCGTAAATGAGAACTTTGATTTTTTTTTTTCGTACACTTTCTGTAAATACATTTGAATAAATAATATTTGAACTAAAATATATTTTTAAATAAATTTCTTAATTAAAATATATTTTAATATTATTTGTTTAGTATCATGAATTTTTAATCAAGTTGTGCTTTATACTTGATTACTATGCAAATATTTACAGTAAATATTTACAGGTTAAATGGTTTCCAAAAGTGCATGATATATTAATATATATGTTCTTATTGAATAAACAATTTTAGCAATGATATGTATTTCGCAAAATGACTAAAAGTGATTTCTTTTGAGTAGTTTATATCACTTACGATAAAGGACAAGCAAAATGCCCCATTTTTCATGCTATGTTTTAATTAAATATGGTCATAATATTTAATAGAAATTATAATTTTTATAATTATGTAATTTTAATAATTATTCTGATTCATCTCAAACTAAATACCTGATTTTAAAAATATTCAAAGTACAATTTGAGTAATTGAAAGTACAATTTCTTTCATTCTTTCTTCACCGCATTCCTTTACGATTTGAGTAATGAAAAGTACAATTTATTTCATTATTTCTTCACCAGATTCCATCATATTGAGGCCATTTGGTTTGTTTGTATACTGCTCCATCATATTGAGGCCATTTTTTTGTAATTATATAATTTCAACAATCATAATAATTTATCATAAACTAAATTTTAAGACAATTCAACAATCACAATTATCCATACTAAACCAAATTTTAAAATTGTCTAAATTATCAAAATAGTAATTTAATCCATGAAAACTACAATTTCAACCATTCTAATTTACCAGAATTCCAGGATTCCCGCAAATTGAGGGCAATTTGGTTTACCTGTGTCGTTCACGATCTGGTGGTTTACCCTGCATAGAACAAAAAAACATGCATTATGTCTATTAAATAATCCAAAAGGAATTACATCAAAAATATTTTACACAAAAATTCTAAAATAAATGCTACGAAGGAAGAAGTTACGAGGAAAGAGTATGAACAGACATAATAAAGCCTCAGCATTTTCAGAATGTGTATTTAACAAATCAACTCTATGTCGCTTCTTCAATGCTACCAGATCACGGGACATAATAACTGAAAAATTCCAAATTTAGAGGCAGACTGATAAAAATTAACACAAAGCGAGTTTAAAATAAGGATTGAATTGGCCGAGGAAGAAGTTACACGGAGAGGATACGAACACACATAATAAAGCCTAAGCATTTTCAGAATGCGCACTTAACCGATCACCTCCATGTCGTCTTGTTCGGTCCTTGACGGATCATGGGATATAACCGGAAATTTAACCATGGCGTGCTGTATCTAATAACCAGAAATTTTAACCAGGCGACACGTGTCGGAAAGTTAGTGGCCGGGGAGACGAGGAATCTTTTGAGACTGCTTCTTTCATTGTTAAAACACATTTGATTGTTCTGCCTTTAAATTTGGCAGAGATTAAAGAATGAGAGAGTATTTTTCTGATTTCCAATTTCTGAATGCAGAAATCTAAAAAGTCTTTGTCTCATTTTTTTTTATCTTATTTTCTGATTTCCAATTTCAGCATTATAGAATGCGGAAATGCGAAATTTGTTTTTTTCTCATTCACTTTCCGTAAATACATTTGAATAAATAACATTTGAACTAAAATACATTTTTAAATAAATTTTTTAATTAAAATGTATTTTAATATTATTTTTTTAGCTGTCATGCATTTTTAATCAATTCGTGCTTTATGCTTGATTACTATGTAAATATTTACATTATCTATAGGTTAAATGCTTTCCAAAAGTGCATGATATATTAATGTATATGTTCTTATTGAATAAACAATTTTAGCAGTGATATGTATTTCACAAAATGACCAAAAGTGATTTTCTTTGGGTAGTTTATATTACTTACGATAAAGGACAAGCAAAATACCCCATTTTTTTGGTTGTGTTTTAATTAAATGGGGTCATAATCGTTTATAGAAATTATAAGTTTTGTAATTATGTAATTTTAATAATTATTATGATTCATCTCAAACTAAATACTTGATTTTAAAACTATTCAAATTGTTAAAATTATGATTTGAGTAATGGAAAGTACAATTTCTTTCATTCTTTCTTCACCAGATTCCATCAAATTGAGGCCAATTTGGTTTGTTTGTATACTTGACCACTAAAGCATACAATAAAGAACAATAAAAAGCCAAAAATTTTAGGCTATTTTTATTTATCATATTTAGTTAAAACAATTTATTAAAATTGTAATTTTTGTAATTATATAATTTCAGCAATCATAATAATTTATCATAAACTAAATTTTAAGACAATTCAACAATCATAATTATCCATACTAAACTAAATTTTAAAACTGTCTAAATTATCAAAATAGTAATTTAAGCCATTAAAACATACAATTTCAACCATTCTAATTTACTAGAATTCCGGGATTCCAACAAATTGAGGGAAATTTGGTTTACCCATACCGTTCATGATCTGGTGGTTTACCATGCACGGAAGCAAAAACATGCATTATGTCCATTAAATAATTGAAAACAAAATACAACAAAAACATTTTATACAAAAATTCTAAATAAAATGTTACGGAGGAAGAAGTTACGCAGAAAGGGTTCGAACACGCAGAATAAATCCTGAGTGTTTTTAGAATGTGTATTTAACCGATCAAATCTATGTCGCTTCTTCATTCCTGCCGAATCATGGGATATAATAACAGTAAACTGCCAAATTTAGAGGCATACCGATCCAAAAGAATGCAGAGCAAGTTTAAAATAAGGATGGAATTGGACGAGGAAGAAGTTATCCAGAAAGAATATGAACAGACATAATAATCCTGAGCATTTTCAAAACGTGTACTTAACCGATCAAATCCATGTCTTCTTCTTCGGTCCCTGCTGGATCACGGGATATAACCGGAAATTTTAACCATGGTGTGTTGTACCTAATAACCAAAAATTTTAACAAGGCGACACATGTCGAAATGTTAGTGGCTAGGGAGACGAGGAATCTTTTGAGACTGTTTCTTTCATTGTGAAAATGCTTTTGGTTGGCCTGCCTCTAAATTTGGTAGAGATTAAATTACCAAAGTGTATTGTCTTGATTTCCAATTTTTGAATGTGTAAAGTACCTCTTATACCTCAATGTCGATTGTGTGAAAAAGGGTAAATGTTTTGTTTATCGCTGTTACCACAAGTGAGTCAAAAATGTTAGTGGAAGGTTTTTCTTTCATTAAATGGAATTTTAATGAAGTATGCTAAATTAAATTCAAAAGATGTCAAAACCACATGTATTGTAACACAATCATGTGATAATTTACAACCATTCTCCCTTACTGGAAACAAACATGCCATTGAATCCTATAACATCCCCTAAAATTAATAAACAATACAAGACATTTAAAACCTTCTTTGAAAGTACACCAACCAGTGCTTCTTCCAAAAGACTCTAGAGTTCAATCTAGCTCTCACGAGGTACTTGCAACATTGCATTGATTCATGCCACATCCATTCATATAAATCCCTAATCTTTGACACAATCATTTATGCATTTCATTTCTCTGACCATCCTTTAGGAATTAGCTTGGCCATGAACGGATTAGTTTGGTAATTTAGAACACAATACATGTGCACTTGCTCTAAAATGTTGATCAATCCTAACATAAAGTTTGGTGATCCAAGGTATCATTCATATGATGCATTCTAATTTTCACATAGGTATGTTTTCCTCCCATTGGGGAATACTTACGTGCGGCTTAAGTTTCACCTTGTGTCATACCCATATTCTTTAGCCATTCTTATCTTGGTGGTTAAATTTACTATTTTAATCATACATTTTTAATCATAAAGTACCTATTATCAAGGGTGACGAGTCAGGGTATTATTCATTTTGACTAATGAAGGCATAATCATAGCATAATTTGTTACAGTCTTCCAACACCCATATATTAATTTGATTATGACAAATTTTTACCCGTGACCTGCAATCAATTCCTTATCATAGTATAACACTTCTTTCCTTAGTCAGAAACTGCAATCATTTTCATCATCTAATGCATTTAACACACCACCATGTGTGGAACAAAATTGATTATAATAGTTTTATTGATTCTACGGTAGCAAAATCCATTTACAAAGTGGCAGAACAGCATCACAAATGCACAAACAAAATGAGGAAAGGAAAACATTCAAACACATGAAAATGAGACAGACACAAATGTACGTGGTTCACCCAATCCTTGGGCTACATCCACCAAACAGTCACATTATGTGACATTTATCTCATTAAGGAAATTTCGCAATACAAATGTTGCCATACATTTTTTCTCTGTTATAATCATGGTCTCCTCCTTGGAAAGCCTTTCTGAGTTATTCCCATGCTATCCGCACAAGTAGGGAATTCTTCACAAAACAAAACAAGGCATAGCCTCCATTCTAAAGTTCACTAATTTAACAATCTCTTGTCTACATCAATATGTAAGTCCCGATTATCATGAAAAAAAATGACCCAAGTTAATAAAACAAGTTCCCTTAAATTACAAGGGTAGTGAATGCCACAAAATCTATTTCATGCGAACTTTCACAATATAAACATTTTTATGCGTTTCACAATTTATCACAATTATTTGATTAATATTAAAAGACTACATGTCGCCCTCTTTCCACTCTTACCTTCCCTCATAATCATTACCCTCCAAAAATTTATATTGTCATACAATTCTTGTCAAGAAGTTCATAAGTATAATGAACGACAGCGGAGGATTTAATGGATTTTAGGAAAGCATATTATTATAAGCCAATAACCAAAAATGCCATAAATTAAATCTTAATGAACTCGCATCAATCAGCAGTTGCACCCTTATGAAAAAATAGTGTTGGGGATGAAAACCTTACTGCAACCCTGCGGATTGTGTAATAATTAGCAGTCTCCAATGCACCTGAAACTCAAACCACAAATGCATACACGCTGAGTGGGAGAAAGGCATAGCTCCTGGATGTTAGGTCTGAAAACGCTACCAGGGAATGTGATCCAAGACTAGCCCGTGTCTACAAAAATGCTGGTATGTGTCCTATGAAAAAAAATGTGGGAGGTCTTACTACGAAATTTGAAATCTGCTATGACAATCTATTTATACCAGCAATCTCCAAAAACATATAACCAACGCAAAACTTCATTCATCACCACACGCAAGCACAACTACCAAAAATGCAGCGAATCTTCTTATCCAGATCCATACGCAAATGTTTACCTTAAGGCCAAGATAAAAGTACTATTTTAACAGTAATGAACTCACAGGGATTTTCCTTCAATATACCCTCTAGTTCTCTACCAGGAAACCCAAATACCATGATAATTAATAGTTAGTGGTCAAAACACGCCATGTTTCCGACCTATATTTTTCGGTGGGGCGCATACCATCCAAATGCATATAGACTGCATGGAAAATCCTTCCAGCTCAATCACAGCGCACCTTTTCTGTAGCATACTGGTTGAGGAGGATCCTCCCATGCAGATGAATAGTATAGAAACAGAGAATACGAGGTAGTTGTAATTCTTAAGAAAAGTTCTGGTTAAAAATAGTTTATTGAACATGATGGAATTTTCACTAGCAACCGTGTCAGTCCAAAAATATAATTTATTTTCTTAAGAATTCAACAACATGTCTGAGTTCAAAGAGATAGAATTATCTATCTTAAAACCTAAAATATATACCTCCCTAAGCCGCCGAATTTCAAAGTGATTTCTAGTTGATTGTGGACTACTCATGTTGGGATCCAAATGCTGAATGAGTACTTGAGTGAAAGCCTCACCCCCACACAGAAAACATAGCTCCTCTCTGGATTCAACATCCGTTCTACCCCCCAGCATTCTGTCCGGTAGGAAAACACGCCTAAACAGTCTATAAATAACTTCTCCAAAACCCTTAACGCTTCCACCATTAATTCCTTATGAATTTCGGTAATGTTTCCCCAATTGGTGACTAATATCCGGTAACAGTTCCTAAAACCATGGCTATTATAGAGGAGAGAGACATACTCCATTAATAGGGGTATTCGTTCTATAACGGTTAATAATGTACATATATATGTGTATGAAATTGCCTTGGCTATATAATATATATATATATTTCTTTACTATATGGTGTTCCACTTCCATACTTACTATTATATAGTGTTGCCGCAAGCATAAAAACTATAACGTTGTTCCGCTTCTCTCACTATATAATTCATTTCATATATATATATATATATATATATATATATATATATATATTTTATGCTATTGCATATATCATGCCTTTGTATATCCTATACATATATATGTCTCTTAACCATTATTCTTGGATTGTTTTCTCCTTGGTTCTTTTTATAACACTTCAACACTCTTGTGAAGGTGACTAGATTGAAGGCTCTTAGATCATGCCTTTAAATACATTTTGAATTTAAATAGCTGGATATTGTATTTTAATTGGGTCTAAATATGGAAAAACATGAATCGTGTAGGATGCCCTAGTTAATACTAGGCTAGGGCTACACTTATCGAACTCAAGGCTCCCTGACCATTCATCTTTTTCTTTTATATATATATTTTTTTGAGTTTTTCCCTCGTGGGTTTAGTTTCTTGTCGTCGAGCTATGTCCAACTCTTAATTCTTATGTGTCGATGCTAAACTAAGTGCAACTCCTTCTATCTCGGCTTGATCATATTAGCTTAAGTACCAAGTCGAGGTGTCCCAATTGAGATAAGTTTTTGGTGAACCATGTATCCAGGTAGGCGCAGATATTAACTCAAAAGAACCAGAATGTAAGTTAGTCCACTTAGGCTTACTTCAACCTAGGATGACATTTAAAACCTTCTGTCATTGAAAGAAGACATTCACTCTTCTTCCCACAGACCCATTCACTATTTTACCTTCCCTAGTGGATTCGGTTGTCTGTTGTTTAAGTGGTGTCCCAGTCTCACGTTTCCCAGGTCTATAGCTTAGGAAATATCATCACCTAACATACAGGGTTCTGTTGGTGGGGGTTTTGCCTTGAGCTCCTCACTAGAGAACAAATACATTCAGAATTTACAAAATATTCAAAGGCAATTTAATAGGGATGTTACATCCTTCCCCCCTTAAGATAACACTGTCCTCGGTGTTCCAGCGTTTTATTTGACCAACTTTCCTTCATTTTCTTCGTCATCTTTTCTTCTTTTCATCTCTTCGTTCTGAACCCTAGAGATCCTTCGGTACTTCTCAAGTCCCCATCATTCAAGACCTGCAATCTCCTACACAAGGTTTGGGTCTAGTCCAAAATTTTACTCAGTAATTCATGTTCAAAATTGTAATAAGATCTACAGATCCCTTTTGCATTGTAACAATCTGCAATTTTGGCATCATAATGCCCAATCGTTTTCATAATGCAATTCATTCATCAATGAAACATAATTACTACCCCTTTAGGGGTTGATCCAACCTTTGGATAGTTATGTCGTCCTCGACCTCAGGAAGGATCCTTTCTTCATTTTTCACATTAACCATGTAACAGTTGAATTACTTAAAAATTCATGAACTTGTTTTACGTTCGTTACTTTTCCAAACATCCTTGGGTTTCTTTTCCATTCTTGGGTGGACTTACGACAATTTATAAGGTTACTCTCCCTTTTAACCACTAGTTAAAATTTTTCCCCTCAGTGACATCAAACAGTGTCCCGTCTTCTAGATGTCCAATTTTACCTAGGTCTTTTTGCCACACCATATGCCTAACACCAATGTGCTCTCGCGGAAATCACTTGCCTAACACCATTGTGCTCTTGTGGCATATATGCCTAACACTGATTTTCTCATGCGGAAATCACTTTCCTAACACCATGGTGCCCCCGCGGCATTGAAACTTTTTTTCCTTGTTCGTATTTTAATATTCAATATTTGACTATTCATAATGCACAGTCCTTGGTGCTCAGCATGACTTACTGTCATTGTCCCGATTCATGAATCGGCTACATGGTCAGTCAAAGAATTCATTGATAATCCAAAATTTAATTAATAATTTAATCATTATCTATGTGTTATATAACCTTGTAAATCATCTAGAGACATTACTCCTCACTCATTTCTGAGTAATTTAGCGCAACTTACATATGTAGGCAGATTTATATACCATAATGTACATCGATTGTAGCAATGGTGAAGCCTACAATGTTAGTATGTAAGCAACATCAACCATACTTAACCTCATTATTTACAGTAGCAAATATTTTTCTAACAGTCAATCCCGACTGATAGTGTTCCTGGCATATCCTGCCATGTTAGCATATAACATTATACAACATTCATCGACTCACTTATTTTTAATTAGATAATGAAATCCATATAAGCTCTTAAAATTCCAATCTCAATATGTCCCAAGAAACAACAATGTTATCAAATTCTCAATGGTTTTAATCACAAGATTACCAACAAGATCCTTCAATCCAACACTAGAATCAATCCTAGGGTTCTTGCGAGAATCTACAAATAGGAATATGATAACAATAAGCATCCATTCCAACAAATAGTCTATTTGGCTACTAGATCAATACCCAAAATGAAATTACTATCCATGAGCTAATCAAAACATCAGATAGTCCAAAATCAAAACTCTAATCCAAGCACAAGGAACCAATTCTAGCACATTCACCAATAAGAGCATGATTCTAATAATTCATTTATTTAACAATTATGAATTGTTAGTTTTTCAACATTTAAGCTAGCATTATGATAAGATCTTTTCACTGAGAGAATAACAAGCACAGCAATCACATAAGCACATCACAAGAGACAATAGACACAAAGATTTTAGGAGGGGAAACCATAAATGGAGAAAACCCCTCAACTTCCTCTAAGATAGTATCACCACAAGATGTGAACCCAAAACAGTAAGATGACCTCCCTTCACAACAGCATCCTTCTGTCTTCGGTCAAGCCCAAGAATTTCCTTCTCCAAAAGTGCGCCACACTTGAGAGAGAAAGAGAGCTAAGTCACAAGTGATAAATAGAGAGACTCACACTCTCTATTTATATTAGTCCATTCACTTGAATTACCATTTCACACGTAGGCTCGACCTAATAATTACTACTCGAGCCTACACCTTAATTAGTGTATAATAACTCAAGTGCCCCGAAACTGTGGGGACTTACCTAATGACTTGATATGACTTGTTTACATTATTAATCCTCCCGATCGGAACATCGGGGTAAGACAACATGACTCAAATACATGATAGAAACATCCCGGAATAAACATCGGGTTACAATACATAGAAGAATACATTCCGAAGTTACATATACATCAACACTCCCTCTTAACTAGGAAGGTATTCTTTCAACACAATTTTCAGCACTGGTGTTCTTCTCTGTATCAGATGGATCATCTCATCTTCAAGTCATTTTCGTCTTCAAGTCATCATCGGATCTGGATCATCTCTCGATCTGGATCATCATCACTGGACTGGATCTGGATCATCTCTCGATCTGGATCACTGCTGCTGGATCATCATTACTGGATCAGGATCATCACTCGATCTATATCAACACTGGTGTTATCTCATGATTCTTCTCATCATAGGAATTTCTG